>BQNB010036695.1:2793-49949 GCA_026074375.1 Tanacetum coccineum | reverse complement strand
GAGAGAGAGGGTCATTATTTAGATGACAAGGGTCATGGATTAGATGAAGAGGGTCATGGTTTAGATGACGAGGGTCAAGGTTTAAAGGACGTGGTATGGGTTTAAAGGAGGAGGAGGAGGAGGCTGCACCTGAGGGTCAGCAGCAGGCAGTTCCAGTTATGTATACAACCGCGGGCGAGCCTTTAGGTCTTGGATACGGGGTGTTGAGAAGTTGTAAGTTGGCATTAGGAAAGGGCTCGGTGCCCAGTACATTTAAGGTATGACAAAGCTCTAGGTCTGTGTCGCAGCATGTGGGAGCAGAGAGTATATCTACGCTTTGACAGTCCACCCTGGTTACATGGGTATATCCCGAGGATCACAGAGTTAACACCGACATTTTGACTTATGTACTACCAGTTGCACCTGTTTAGACACCGCCATCTCCTGAGTGGTCGTCTAGTTCCTTGCCAATTTCACCATCTTCCACAGTAGTTCCATCACCCATAGCTTCGCTAGTGACTACCCTAGCAGCTACTATATCGGTAGATAAGGATCAGTTCTTAGAGGTAGCGGCACAGTTAGAGCTTCATAGGAGCATACTCCATGATCATACGCAACAATTGAATGCACTACCACCTACTTTGTTTAAGGGTTATGATAGGATTTTAAGGGAGTTGTATACTAGGTCAGGGGCGTTTAAAGATGAGATCTTTTCATAGAGGTATAGGTTTAGGAGTTTAAAGTGGGAGCAAGAGAGAACTACGGTGACATTTAGGGCTATACAAAGGTCGATATTAGCTTTAAAGGCATGGGCAGGTCAGACTGATGCCCAGAGAGCAGCTCTGTGGCATGTTATATATGATATTCAGAGGGAGAACCATGATTTGAGGAGGTGGATTGCTATGGATAGGCGTGAGCAATTGAAGTTGACAGATCGTGTTGCTAGAATGGAGAGGAGATTAGAGTCTAGAGGGGAGTAGTAGACTATATGAGATTCTTGATTAGGAGTTTGTACACCACTAAACCGTGTAGCTTCGGTTAGTGTTAGGTATAAACTAAGTACTCTTAGTGGTTGTAGTTATGAAATAATTAGTATCAGTCGATAGTTGATCCTTATTGAAATCATAGTTAAGATAGTAGTAGAATGATTTTATACGAAATTTAAAAATCAATGGATGGTAGAGTGTTTTCTTATATGAGTTGAAATGTTCGATACTTGGGTACATCGTTGTCTATGCCGGTTGGTGACATGGTTCGTCACTCACCTCGGATAGGATTTTCATTCTTGTGAGACATCTCACACGCTTATTCCCCATCTATGTGGAACTTGAAAAATATTCAAGTTGCCATGTCAAACCGTTGCGTTGGAAGAACGCGGAGTTAGGAAAAAAAAGAAAAGAAAAAAACCATGTGAAGTCACGAGGAGACTTGGCCGTAATTGTAATAGACTGATTGGAACCTGATTTGGATTATAGAGTAACCCTAGTAAATATTCTAAACTCTTAGTGGGTTAGAACCCAAAGTGCTCGAAACAAGTAAATTCTACTTGGAAGAGTTTAGGCAGATTTTGGTAAGCGAACCTTGGGCGATGTTGAGAGACCAATGTGTAAGTCGAGATGTGTGGAACACACATACCTCCTATAGGACTTAACTACGTTGACTAGAGCAACTAACATATTAGATGCAGATGGATCCTTTAGAACGTTTTGTTGGAAAGTCGCGGGTTGGATCATATCCGGACATGCGACCAAGAGACTCAAAATTTAAGGTTAGGAAGAACTATTAAAGTTGAGGAGATAGTAGGAAAGACTATCATGTCGTGTGAAACAGGATCTAGGTAGATCATAAGGAAGTGTAAGGATTGAACTTTTGAACTAAGTCTCTAGGGGAATCAAAAGAAACCTCGCTTGAAGAGACTGAATCGGTAGAGAACTAGTGCGTTATGTCGAGAAATTAAAATTTGGTCGTTGTTGTTTTGATGATTTGAGCTAAATTTTGGGGCAAAATTCCTTTAAGGGGGTTAGACTGTGATAACCGATAAACTTTTCCTGAGTCTTAGTATTTTAAAATACTATAATTATATTGGCATCTTTTGATTTTGTCAGTTTTTTTAGAGAAAGCTGAAAAGTTGACTTTGCTTGACTTATTTTGTGAGAAACAGTTACGGTTTAGCCGGGTGTTGAGAGAGAGCCTTGAGTTTCGTATGTGAATTACTTTTGATTCATCTTTAAATATCATAGTGTTTATGTTGTTAAGTTAATGCATTCCGGGAAGTTTTCCCGTGTTTCGCGAAAATCAGCACGCAACGCGTACGAGCACGACAGTTAAGTAGAAAACGGGTTTAATAATCGGTGAATTTAACAAACTTATTTTTTAAGTAATTTCGTAATTTGAAATAACATTCGTCTAGTACGTAAATCTTTAAGGTGTGAATTAAAAGTTATCAGAAAATAGGTGTTTTCGTGAAATTTAAGTAAAGTCCGTAATAGTCGTAAAGTGAAGTTTTAGACAAGTCTAAAATGTCAAGTCATATTTTGAGGTTGAGATACTTCTATACTTGTGAGAAGGGTTTCGGTAAAATTTTAACAAAGCTTATATTTTGGTCCCGACATGTCCAATAATGTTCAAATGAATTTTGGGAAGTTTAATTTGGAAATATGTCATGTAAATAACCTAGGTTCATGAAAAAAGTGTTTTTAAGATCAATAAAAATACTAAGGAACTTCGGGTTATGTTTTAAATTGATGAACTTTGAGTTTTAAGTGAACCCGACACAAAAAGAAGCTATCCCGACCCTCTTTGGATCCTTAGCCGGTTAGAAGAAACAAAAGGGAACAAGATGGCATTTTTAGCTAAGTTGGTCCTAGCATGGTACATATAATTTTTGTCACCACCTTAAACACACACTTTGTGCTTGAGTTTAAAATCATTTTCTTCTCTCTTTTCCCTTTGCTTTGCTTGGCCGAATACACCAACACAAAAACACATACATTTTTGTTAAAGTTTGATCAAGAACTTGAAGGTGTTAAAGTCTTGGGTTAATTCTAGTATTTGGGTTATTGATTAAGTTTTCTAAACTCTCTTGGTAAGTTTTCTAAAATTTTATTTAACTTGTACTTTTGAGTGCTTAATGATACATAGAAGCTAGTTGTACGGTGCGTTTGTAAAAAATCGAACACAAAAAATTCAACTTATTTTAAACATAGCTTAATAATTTGAAAGCAAAACGGTTTGGTTAAAGGGGGTGTTTGTTGCGTCGGTACAAGGAAAAAGGGGCAAGGAAGTGGTCATGTTAATGTCATGGTTGTTGTGGTAGGAAAACTTTTATTTTCTAAGGGCTTATTAGTGCTTATTTAGGGCGTATTTGTTTTATTGGGCTTGTTTGGGTGGTTCCGGCCTAACTGAATGTGGCAGTGAGGTATTGGGCTCGGCCCAATACCCATTTGGCTTATTTGGTTATGGCTTATTCGGTTATGGATTATTTGATTTTAGGCTTATTGGGTTTTGGCTTATGCTGGTTTCGGTCTATATGGTTTGGCCTATTGGGGTTTGGCTCATTTTGTTTATGGCTTATTTTGTTTCGGCTTATAATGGCTTATGGCTTTTTTTTTGCTTATATTCGAGCTTATGGCTTATTTTTGTTTGGATTATGTTGGGGCTTATAAGTGGTTGGGTTTTGTATTGATTTTTGGACTTATAAATTGGTCTTGGGCCTATGTTTTGGCTTTGGCCCAACAAAGTATAAAAACTAGTGTTTTCATGTATAAAATTTTCAGGCTAATTATTAAACTCTAATGAGCCGTAAGGCCCAATGATAAGTAAATGGACTAATGGACTCAAATTGGATTTAAAAAGGCTATGTTGGACTTAACAAAAGTCATCGGACTAACATTGGGCTTTTGGGCCCAGTAGGTAATAAATTAATGATCTAGACTTCTAAGTTGGATAAATGGGTTTACGGATGCATGCGAAGGTGAAAATGGTTAACTTTGTCGAGTGTAGTCATGTTTGGTTAAACGACTCATAAATATGGATTTCTGGCATTTTGTCAGAACTTTGGGAAATTGTGAAAAATATTGAAATTAAGGTTTGAGAACCTTGGGAACCTCTTACAAACGAATGGGGTTATGTCGGATTTTATAAAAATGGATCACACTTAGAAAATATTAAAGAAAACTTATTTTGTGTCGAATCGACTAAAGGATAAAAAGTGACTTTTAGTAAACATTAAATGTCAAGATTAAACTAACAAACTTGGATATACTAATATGACAAGATTTTATACTTACGCCGTTTAGCCCGATAAGAAGACAAAGATAATAAAATATTATTATTTCGTTATTTATATATATATATATATATATATATATATATATAGAGGAAGGTTAAAATAAAAAGACAAATATTCGTGAGAAGAATAAAAAGAAAACTTTTTTTTAAAAGTTCTTAAAAAATTCCAAAAAAATTCCATTAAATCATGTATGTTGGTGCATAAAACTTTTGTAAACGAAAATTTTTTAATTTTGAGTTTTTATACATTTTTTTAATACGCAAAAAAGAAATTTTGATGCACAAAAAAATTTTGATGCAAAAATTTTTCGACTTGTTATAGTTTGATGCGCAATAAAATTTTTATGTAAAAAGTCAAAAGAAGTTGGGTACAAAAACGAATTTTTGATGCACAAAAAACCGATTTAATGCACAAACGTTTTTTTTAATAAATTTTTTTCGGCAAAACTATCCACTTTTAGAAAAACTTCCCTTACAACTTTTTCATACACCAACATACACGATCTTGTGAAATTCTTTGAGAATTTTTTGAGAACTTTTTTTGTAGAAATTATCTGTGCGGTTATTATCATCTGTCGAGGTGAGTACTCGTAGCCCCACTTTTTAAATCTTTTTCGTTGGGGGAAAATAATACTCAAATGTGTTTTGAACTGTTTTTATGAACTGTGTGAAATGTGGTTTTGTTTTTGGGGCAATTTATGTGCTTATGACTGCTATGTGAATATTATGTGGTATGATTATGTTAGTCGTATATATCTATCCTTCACAACTTAATAGCAAACCCAAATAAGCTCAAAGTTTGAGCCGGCAAAGAAAGAAAGAAAAAGAAAAGAGAAAGAACTAGTAAGGTTAGATTAAGAGAGAAATAGTAAGTTACAAAATGAAACAAATGCAACCAACACCCTCTCCATGTGAGGAGAGGGTTCTATTTATACCCATGCCTTCTCGTAGGCGTATGGGCTTATTAACTTTTGGGCCCCCGGGCTTGGTTATTAAACTTGGCTTAGAGCCCGAAAACACGGGACAAATATTAGATTACAATCCAAGCCCCCTGTTTGAACCTGACTAGACCTATTACAATACAAGACTAGTTTGACTTTCTAAGTCGATAACTTCTTGTTTGACTTAATATAATTAAGGCTAACAATCTTCCCTATGTTTGAGGTCTTCTTTCTTCAAACTCCGTCCGTACCACTGAATGACATTCTTGTGGTGTAGGGGTTTGCTTAGATTTATTATTGATTTCCTTCCGACGTGAAGATATGGATTTTGACCATTTATGCTTTGCGTGTTTGGTCATGGTCTTGTTGTAATGGCATTTGTTCATTCATGCTTTGTGAATCTTGATCTTGTGCCTTTATCTTTTTGACTTGAGTTCTTGAGATCGTTATCTTGCATCACTCTCCTTGACTTGAATCATCTTGATTTGATTCCTGTCAACTTGTACTCTTGCCAACATGCTCATTTACCCCTATTGTTTTTCATCTTGTTTGACATATATGATTATAAGTCTAACAATATTCCCAAAATACGATCTTTAATTAACTTTGAGGGGCTCTTTGATGATGGGGATGTTTAGAATCAAAACTATATTGAATGTTAACGATTGTCTTTGGAATGCTGTTGAGCACTTTGGTTTTTGATCCGACTTCGCGTTAGAATGAGCTGAACACCGTCGTCTAAACTGAAATAAGACAGTTAGCAAATAAAAGATGAATATGGCTTTGTCATTCAGCTTGACTTCGGTTGCATAACCTCCGGGTTTCACGTTTTATAGTATTAAATACACTATACCTGTGATCAGGTAGATTTCAAAGAATATCTCCTTTGGACAGGGTTTCCAGCCTCTCCAAAGCGTAAGATCTTCTATCACATATGTATTAGATTCACTATACTTGCTAGTTCTCATTACCGGAACGTCTCAAAGCAGGGAAACACGGTCAAGAGTGAATCAGATAGTTACTATCTTTTGATTAAGTCGACAATTCATTTATGGACCCAAAATTGATATCCAGTTATCACAAGCTCTGCATTCATTTAGAATCTTACAAGTCACTACCAAGAGCTTGGTTGTTGTTGGCTCAAGCAGGTTTCCATCTTCACTGTGAATAATTAAGTATCACTCGGATGTATTGCAAGATCATCAAGGATAATGGTTATGACTTTTTGTTACAACTGTGAACTTTTAAGGTGTTCAGCAAGATTTTTTTGACAGTGTGTCCTAATGAGATTTATTAATTGATTCTTTTGGCTCTCAGGACTCGATTTTGTGCACTTTGGTTTTAGTAAGCGGAGGCTGAGCCAGACTGCACCTATTCAATATCAACAATATGAGAGTGAGATGTTATAGAACGTCGTGTTTCTTCGTGACAAATGAGTCAGGTTTCTTTTGAGAGAAACCCGAATGCTATGAGAGAAGGTTGTGCATTTGCATCACTGGGTCCATGATGTCGTCTTCAAATATCAACAAATCATCTGTGTGTTATTTTGATAGAATTTATGTATTGACCCGGTTCTGTCCTAAGGTTCTGTTAAGGAGGGGCTCTGTCTTTTCACTCTTTATCCATACAGTCTTTTTCATTCTTAAACCCCTTCATATTGAAGTCATTACTAACACCTTGTTGTGAATTGTTCAGTGTTAAGCTCAATCTACTGTCTGAATTCTCCCTTTACACATTCTTCTCCATTAATACCTATGGACTGCTATTTCTACTATGGGGGGGGGGGGGGGGAGTGTCCTCGGGTGGATCCATCCAGTTCTGGTTGGATGTTAGGACTTATTCCTAACCTAACCTCCCTTATGACTTCAGAATCGTCGTGAAATTAACTAGGTTGTTGGGGTATAGAGATCGTAAACAATAAAACATTTTCTGGACATTGTTATTTTCAAAATTACTCCCTCCTACACATGTGCTCCGTGATTCAAATTGTTTAGAAGATGAAGGAATGTGTTGCACTAGAGTCAATAAAGATCCACATTCGTTTATACGTATTTTTAATCACATTTTCTCCCCTTATTTTAAATCTAAAAACACTTTGTATTTGAAATACAATGATTATAATTTTACAAAAAATTCCATGGGAGAAAAATTATACTACGATATTGCATGAATTTCATTTCGGATTTGAATCCCCTTCAAAAGTATTTGTGGGATACCAATATTTTTTAAAATTGACATTGGAAATGGTAAAATTGATATGACACCAAAAAATGTTGAAGACGAAAGTGAGGATGCCTTAGTGAACGATGTATTATTATTAGTTGACATTAAGTTTCCACATTTAAATTTCACAAAAGGGTGTTGGAGACATATTGGCATTTATGAGATGTACCCAACACATTAAAAGGCTTTGTTTTAAAAAAGCCCCCCCTTAAAAATTGATTCACATAAAATGACATTCTACGTACTACAATTCTTTAAAAATTATTCGAGGAAGGGAGTGTTGAACACACAATTTTAACATATTTTTCACTTTTTATGGGAAAAATCCACAAAGTGATATTGTAGACAATTTACATTGAAAGTTCTTTTTAATAAAATTGTGTTTTTCAACGATTTTTAAAAAAAACATGATAGATGATTCTCTTCTATTTTAGAGTAAGACTGAAGCGTTACACTTTCTATAACATTCGAGATCAAGTTCATGATCTGAAATGTACATAAGTAATGAAGAAAATTAGAAAATGACATTGTTTTTGAAAGCATTTGAAACTCCTGTAGCGACTTCATTTACTCGACCGTGTCGATGTTAATCAACAATTTTAGGTACGTAAATGGTTATCGATCCAAGCGGAAAATATCGAGAAGATTCTTTTTGGTATTTTTGAAATTTTTCTGATTTTATATTTTGTTTTTCTAGGTTTTATATTTTTCTATTTCTTTTTGTTAGTTTTATATTTTGTATTTTCTTTTCAAAATTTTTTATAAATCAAAAATAAGAGATAATAAAAATATGTACCTAATTGATGTTTGATGATCAAGCAGAGATTCAATTGCCAGGAACCTCCAATTCCATCTGGGTCAAAAAACATCTCATACCGAGTCGTCTGACAAAGATACTTAAACTATATTCCGAATTAATGCTTTAGTAAACAAGTCAGCTAAATTGTTTCAGTTTCGACAAAGGAATAATTCAATAATACCTTTTTTCAACATTTTCCTTTATGAAGTGATATCTGACATCGATGTGCTTGGTACGGGAATATTGGACTGGATTGCACGAGATGGACTTTATGGCTTGCCTTTTTTGTCTAAGTCGTAATACATAGGTATTTTATCAAAGTGAAGCCATTAATCTGTGAGATGAGTTCTCAACCATAGAACTTTCCGTGCGCAACACGCAGATAAGACCCATACTCGGCTTCTGCTGAAGACAATGAAGGCTGTTAGTTCTGCTTTTGGTATGATCCAGGTGACTAACTTATCACCTCCTAGATATATTGTATGCCACCAGATGTACTCTTTCGTGATATCGAGACAACCCGTCGTGATCCAAATCTAAAAAAGGTTAGTTCGAAACGATGTCCTTCGGGATACCAGAACCCATGTTAATGGAGTTCTTTTAGATACCGAAAGATCCGTTTACCGCAGTGTAGATGATTTCTCAGTGGTTTCGCTTGATTAGCGAGCACAATACATAGTTGCAAGTACATACTGGTCTACTTTTTGCTGTTAAGTAAATGAGTGCTCCAACCATAGAATGATATTTCGTTTGGTCGATCGGAGTACCACTCAAGTCAGCATCTAGGTGTTTTGTAGCCATTGGAGTACCAATACTATCACATTGAGGTCATACCATGCTTTTTAAGTATCTCTTAAGCATACTTAGCTTGGTTTATAAAGATACCACGAGGGGATTGGTGGATATGAATTCCTAAAAAGAATTTCACACCCCATCGTTTTAAAAGTTTTGGTTCGTTGAACCAAAATTTATTCATCAACGTTAAATTTGCACAGTAAGATGTCTTCCATGTTTTGTTATGAACAGACGTTGGATCGATAGAAACCTTTTGCGAATACGTTGGATACAAGAATTGGAGAGTTCATCATACCACGCTCTTGGTGTTGTTAAGACCATATAATGCTTTCTTGAGGATGAGATGTGAGATGGTAAACTTTGTCAGATGATAGGGTCAACAAATCCATTGGTGGTTTACGTACACTTCTTCCTTCTGTAGGATAATAAAAGGAAAATGTTGTTTTAAACGTCATTGTGGTACATTTAAATGATTTGTGTGCAGGCTTATACGCAATGAACAGCGTACACTTCCAACCTAGAGAAACTGGTGCAAATGGACTCTTCGAAATCAATCCTTCCTTTGTGAGCATTATCACTTAGCCACATGCGAGATTTGTTACGATTGACACTATTTTCATCATCACGTTTGTTTTCCAGAGCCTCTTTAGTTAATAGACATTTTTTGCACAGAGTGGTCTGTCGGATAATTCCCATAGATCTAATCGTTCTTAATTATGAAAGTTCTTCCTGCATTGATTCAATCCATGCAGAATCGCCATGGCTTCTTGATGTTCTTTTGGTTCGGTTTGACTCACAGTGAGTGCAAACATACATATCTCGCCATCTGTTTCTAGCTGACGTCTTGTTCTAACTGATTGAGAAGGATTTCCAATGACTTGTTCTAATGGATGATCTCTTGTCCAATGTTGTGCGGAAGGATGGTGTTGATAGAAAGTATGCATATTTGACGGATATCAACATGACGAGACGATGTCTCCCCTTGTTCTTGTACCGGTGTACTAAAGATGTTGATAAATTCATCTTTGTTCTAAAATTGTGATTTTCTGGTTATTGGTTTCGGTGAATATTTTCTCAGGTGCTTAGTGACAGTTGGACTTGAGTTGGAGTTGATGTGTTTGGAATGAATTGTTCAAGGAGGTGTATCTGCAACATCGGTTGTTGGTGATAGTATGTGAGTTGTGTTATGTGTTGACGTTTTATCGGGTATTATCAGAGCATTTCACAGCGGGAAGACTTTGACATAACATGAGAAGTTCCATTGAGTAATTCACTGAACATCGGACTATAAAGCTATTTCCAGCTCATTTGACGTTGTTACTGTCTAGCAACTTGACGGATACATTTTCTGGACTTTATGGACAAGGACCTTAAACTGTCTTGATCAAGGTAACGTCATCGATACATTATGGACGGGTCGGATAACTGACGTGTTTGATCTGACGCATATGAGGCAATTCGTCAATGTTAACTATGATTGTTTCAATACTATCTTTCGGTTCTATTGTTAAATTCTGTATAAGCTTTGACTGAGTTAGAATTACCCAACCAAATTACATGCATTACCTTGGTTTCTTCATTTTATCAAGATTCTTCACCATCTTTGTCGAATGTTAGCAATGAGAACCAAGATGTGAAAGAACTTACTGACGGTTTCCGAGGAATTGTTGATATGGTAAGGTGTTGTCTCATGTCGAGGAATTACAAGTGATACGGTTTTGAGTTAATAAAAACCATGCTGTTGCTAATTGCGTCAGCCAGATGTACAGAGGGAACTTTAGCGGGCGCTTTGCATTGTGTCGAGAAGCCTGTAAGCCTCAAGACAAGTGTACGGTTTCGTCTTTCGACAAAGCCGTTTTGTTCAGGTGTTCGAGCAGTTGACGTTTCGTGTTTTATTCCCTCTTTTGCAAAGTATGCAATGAAGAATTTTATTAAGAAATTCCTTGCCTGTGTCTGTTCGAATCTGTTGTAACTTGAGCATTGAGTCCTCTTTGGAATGTGTGAGGAAATCAATGAGAACTCCGGTGTTTGTTCTTGGATCTCAAAAGGTGAGTCCATGTATATCTGGAGTAGTCATCAACAATTACGCGAAATATTTTCTTTCATTAATGCTTTATACCCGCATTGGGACCACATAAGTCCATGTGTAGAAGATGTACCGTCTCTTTTTAGCTTGGGGTAGTCATAGTGTGGATGACTTTCTTTTTGGTTTCCCCGGTCACATGAAGAACACAGTATGATCTTTAACAATTTTAATTTTGGAGCCATTCATAATATTATTCTTTGAAAGCAAGTTGATGGTGTCGAAGTTTAAGTGAGATAGACGACGATGCCATAACCATGATTGAGATGATGTTGCTTTAGCCATTAAGCAAATTGGATTGGGAGTTGTTGAGTCTTGCAGAGTAATAGAATACAAATACTGTGCACCGTGAACTGTGAGAAGGATCAATTTTCATTCAAATATCACGGATATTAACAGGTAGACTTCCGAAAAAACAACTTCCAAAATCCGCTTCTCAGAATTGAGCCAACCGAGAGAATAATTTGATTAAGCCCTTTCTGACGTAATAAACCCGTTTTGATGGTAATTAGTCTGGACCTAGATCTCCATAGCCAAGAATTGGTGCAATTTGATCATTTCCAAACTTCACCGTTCCTAGAAATTTCTCCACAAAATTAGTTAGAAGTTTGAGATTTCCGGTCATGTGCTTTGAGCACCCAGAGTCGACGATGAATAGAATGATCTCTACGAGCTGCATATATTTGAAGACAAATGGGAGTATTGGACACAGTTGGAACACTAGGAGTCATATGTTCCAAAATATTGGCGAGTTCTAGAGATGCATTTCCTAGAGGCCATACTAATGTTTGGATGAACATTTCCTTTTGGAGAACTTGGTTTCCAATTATATCGGGTGGAGTATACTTAGGATTCCACCAACTGACATGTACTTACATAATACTCATATAACTTCTAGTATGTTTCTAGATTTTCTGGAATTGGGTCTGTTGCAACGGTTTTTTTACTGATGTTTGCAAACAGATTTGTTCACATTCTGATTGGGTTCTCTAGTCTGATTAAGCACATACATTGGTTGTCTAGGTCCATAGAAATTCACGCCATTGAATATAATGTAGAAAACACAAATCATGATTTTCATTAAGCACACATTTTCCCACAAGTAACACAGAACAAATTAACATTCAAGGTGCTTAGCATTCAATATGTCTTACAGCAGTTACAAACGTTTTATTATTAGAAAACTTAATATCCCTACCGGTGGTTCTTCTACTTTTTTGCTCCGTTCTTTGACTATTGTTAGGACATGCTCCTATCTTCTAGTTGATTGTTTAGGCTTGTGGTCTTGTATACTGTTTGTGGAATTACTTCCTTTAGAGAATGACCTCGTGTTTGTTAGGTTTCTAATGTCTTGATGAAACTGAGATGTTCTAGGTTGATTATGCTTTGGTGCTATTTATACATTCCTGGTGCAATCAATTTGTGTTCTTGACCAAATTGGAAACTATTCTGAGGCAAAAATCTGTGCAGTAAACTGATTTTGGAAAAATCATGGACACCATTTTTGTGTGGTAAATTGGGCTTTGACTTTGAGAAATATTTCTTTGCAAAAGAGTATCTGAAAATAATGGTTGGTTGTACCTAAAATGGATTGTCTTTGACTTTTAAAAGCATTCGGTTGTCGAATAACCGATGATTTTTCAAACTTAGTTTCTACAGATTTTCCTTTCATCTTTTCTGAGTTTCTTCAACTCACTTATTACAATTCCTTTGTCTTGTAATTGAGCTTTCAAGTCTTGAATTTCAAAATACTGTTCACGTTCTTTCCAAAATACGTTTGACTGATTTTCTTTGAAAGATTTGTCATTTTTTATCTTTTCTTTACACTGTTGTAAATCAAGTTCAAGATTAATCGCATGTTTCTGAAGTGCTTCAAAACTCTTTGACATTGTTCTCTACGTGTTTGAAAAGCTCTTTTTTTAAGATGTTCACATTTTCCCAGGTTTCTAAGTAATCACATTGCAAATTAGTAACTTCATCCAGATCAGTGTACACACCAAGTATTGCATTCATGTGATCAGCATAGTAATATTCTCTTGAGAGTCGGTCAATTTCATTCAAAAACTATGTTTTTTGAGTTTCCAGTTGAGTTTGAGAGTGTCTAACTTCTAATTCAAGGAGAATTAAAGTATCTCAATATCAGCAACCATTTCCTCGTACAAACCAGGAAATTTTTTAAGTCCGCATTTATTCATGTGATTTGGTGGGGCCAAAATTTCTTCTATTGTGTTTTGAATGAAAGGATCGACGTTACCAAAAAATGTTTCTTTTGGCGATTGTTTTGTTTGTAAGTTTCCATCTCGTCAAAAATCGTTTCAACAGTCTTTTTAAATCTTGGAAATGTTCGTTAGAGGCTTTTACACTTTTGATCCCAAGGAATGGATTCATCCATTCGTTTTTCTAACAAAGTTGTTTGTTTACGAAAAGACTCTTTGGAAAATTCATTATTAGAAGATGTATGACTCATCTTTGACGTTTTTGGAAAATAGTGTTGTTCAGGCGACTTTTCCCGTTGTGGAACGAACAAATCATAAAGATTATTCAACTTGTCATAATCAAACGGTCTGATTAAATCGCTTAATTTTGATCGACGTTCTTTGTCAAGACGAATCGTTTCGTCAGATTCAGGGGCTAACATTAACGCAAGATTATCATTATAGCAACCTATATCATACAGACGAGGATTCGCTCTTTGAGCTTTCTTGAGGAACTCAGGTTTTGCAAAACTCGTTTTACAATTACGATTAAGCATATTCATTGTTTGAACAGATTGGCCGGTTTTATATACAATATCATTCAAAACCTTGACTTTGTTTTCTAAAGCAATGACTTTATCAAGTTCTTTGTCTTCACGAGTTTTGTAAAGCTTAATCTGAGCCTCTTTTGCTTGTGACATTATGGAGATGGTTTCTTGATGTGCACAAAGCTCCTTTTTCATATCCGAAATCGTTTGATTTAAATCATTTATTTTTTGAGTATATGCATTAGATGACTTTTCAAATTGATTTTGTATGACATTAAATCCCCTTTAGCTTTTGCACAATCAATTTCCACCTTTGACGCATAATTCACATCATTATACTTATCAAGTTCCGCTTGGAACTTCTTAAGGTCTTTAAACATCAACTGATTAGTCTTGGACAGTTCATTGTTTGCTTCTTTGAAATGGTTATTTGATGATTCTAAACTTTTATTTTTAGTTTTGAAATCCTCAATTTCACCTTTTAATTTATCAACTAAAGCCTTGTTTGATGATTCCAAAAATTTATTTTGGTTTTTGTTGTCATCAATTTCACATTTTAGTTTCTGAATTAAAGAAGCAAGCAAATCACGTTCTGATCTAAGATCTTCTGTATCTCCTGTTCATCATCGAACTTTATCATAACATTTATCCAATGATTTAGTGATATTGGTGTCACTTATGTTCTGCCAGATATATTGTCATTACTAGATTCAACGTTGCTCAGGATGTTTTCCGGTGGCAATACGCATCTATAGTTGTCATTATTATTTTGTACCTTATGCATTGGCTTATCATCAAAAGATTGGTCCAGAATTGTAACTTGATCTGGGTAACCTCTTTGATGTTATGCCACTTGTACATTATGGTGTTACCAAATCTTGATCATCAGGACTCTTCATCAGTATCATCCTTTCAATCAGCTTGTTCTGCATTAAACATGAAACCCAACTTACTCTTGTTTACACAATAAACACTTTTCCTATGATAAGTGCATCTTTACTTCATTTCGGTTTCTGCATTCCCTTGATACATGCCCAATTCCTTGCAGTTGTAACACTGAATCTAGACTTTTGGCAGAAACCGGAGTACTACATTTTCCCTAGCACCAACAAACATTAACTGCCCTTGATTATCATACCCAGTGCCCTCTGTTGATTTCTTGGAGAATTATCTCTTGATTAGCTCTACTGAGTTGATGAAGTTCGAAGGTTGTAGTTGGTGGGTTTGTAGATTTTCTTACGAAGGAGAGAAATTAATGCCATGAGTAGTCAATCTCTTTGTCCGTGGACATTTCATCATCTTCAGTAACCGTATAGGTTCTGGTCATAGTGAGCAGAAGAATATTGGTAACAATTGATTTTACTCTGTTTCGGTTAGATTGTTGTGATCTGGTGGAGGGAATATTGAGTGTTTTGTGTAGGATGTTTTGATGATGGTATACTGGTTGTTGCTGAGCAACAAGTGAAGTGGATTAGCTAGCGTGCTAGTCTTTCAGCTCTTATCTCATTGACTTCATTTCTGATGTTACTTCAGGAATGTCATAAAGCTTGTGATAGGGACAGTCTTCAGCTCTTGGCTCTGCTCAACAAGTGTCACAAACCATTTGCCATTTCTGTTGTAGTTGAAGTAAGAACTGGAAATTCACATGATGATTAGTAACATGTCTCGAATTTCGGAATAGCTCATTCATCATTCTTGTAAAACATGAGTTACGATTCAAGTGATTTCACCATCTGTGATGTGAATATTCAAAATTCCTATTTAAATTGGTTTCAACTTCTTGTACATTGATTGAGTCACTTGTTTCAACCTTTCATATGGCTTTCCAATTTCTCATGCATTAGGAACACATCAACTGTGGAGTAGATATCATTATATATCCTTGATGTGAGAATGTATATCTTGAACGGCTTCAGCTTCAGCATTCAGTGATCGTCGTTCTCTTGTGAAAACATTCTTTTTGTTCTCCATATACTTTCTGTAGTTGTTTCAGAACTACCTTCAGCAACTGGAACTGTCTGATCTCAGCCCATTGATAGTGTATGGTGGATTATGGAGACAATAGTGGATGAGTTCCAATGTTGGTTTGGTGTCATGTATCTTTGATTTCTGGATTTCCATGATCGTAATTACCTGGTGCTAACATTTGGTGGAACGATTGTGCTACCCGCTTCCATGATAGCATTATGAAAAGCATTGATGATTGAGGTTGCAAATGGGTATTTGAATTTGGACATTTGATGATGTTGTGAATGGATATAGATTTAAGTATGTAAGTGATTGATTGTGGTTTTAAATGAATTAATGTTCACGGGATTTTACAATTATGTGATTAAACCGAGAAATAAAATTCTTTCGCGAGATTTTACTAAATCAAGAAGAAACCGTGAATGAATAATTAATTGACGTTTCAAGTATGATTAAGTTGATTGGTTGTATGTTTAAGTCCAAATTGAAGGTTTTATGTCCTGGAAGTAGTCCATTGATGGTTTGTCCAAAATTGTGAAGTCCAAAAGAATGTGATACAAAACGCATAGGTTAAGTACAAAAGCAAAGGTTTAACAAAACGCAACAATATTTTGGTTCGGACAAAACGCGCAGCACACTTAGTGTGTAAAGTCAAAACGCCAGTCAAACACAAAACGCAAGAGTTCCGAGAACAAAACGTAGTCTTCACTAAACGCAAGAGTTCCGAGACGAAACGCAATGAAATCTTGAGACAAAATGCAGTGAACAAAACGCAATGTTTATAGACAAACCGCAGAACCAAATAGCAACGCCCTAGACAAACTGCAAGAGACAAAATGCAATGTTTCTAGGCAAAACGCAATATTTGTTACGACTTAGGCAGCATAATGTTTGTACTGCTTCAAAGGTTGTATTCATAAGCAAAACGCTACACCAGAGCGCAATATGAGGAAAGTTCGTGGATGGCAAATCGCCATTGAGAAGCAACGCAAGCATGTTCTCCTTTTCAGTTAGACAAATCGCCTAGCAAGAAATGAAATATCAAAACTTTTTATTGAAAGCCCCACGATTATGATGTTAAAAACCACTTAGTAAGGAGGTAAGAGATTGTTCTAGAACCGTTTGGTCAGTTGTTTCGTTTTAGTTGTTGGGTATATTTTGAGTATTAAGTGTTGATGTCGCACTTAGCCCAGGTGCATCGAGTTGTTTTACGTAGTTACCACACTACCATGATACTAAAACTTTTTGTAATGAGAATAAGGGTTTTGTAATGAGAATAAGGGGTTTTGTAATGAGAATAAGGGTTTTGTAATAAGAACAAGGGGTTTGTGATAAGAATAAAAGTTTTGTAATAGAAACAAAGATTTGTGTGAGTAAGGACAAACGCTTGTACAATAAGGCAATTTGTACAATATATTAATAAGGTAAAATAAATGATTAGGTCGTGGCCGGGTACCGTTGTGCGTTGTAGAGATTATTGGTGTAGTGTAGAGATTATATGTGCGGTTATTATCATCTATCGAGATGAGTTCTTGTAGCCCCACTTTTTAAATCTTTTACGTTGGGGGAAAATGATACTCAAATGTGTTTTGAACTATTTTTTTGAACTGTGAAAAATGTGGTTTTATTTTTGGGACAATTTATGTGCTTATGACTGCTATGTGAATATTATGTGGTATGATTGTTCTTGCATGCATCTAGGTGCATGGCAAGGTGTGATTAGCATGGATTTGCTATGTTTGTGAAGGGTTTGCCCTAAGTAAATGCTCCAGCTGGTAGGCTTTAGGTGTGTATGACCTCAGGGTTGCAACCCCAAGAGCATTGGTATACGTTGTTTGATGACTAGCGGGGATGCTAGGTCATGGTACCTGATTAGCGGGGATGCTAAGTCATGTGTTTGAGTGTTTTGCATATATTCACTGTCATATGGCACAACTGTCCAACTATTTGAAATATTGGCATAGCGACTAGGTTTTCCTTCGAACCTACAAGCTCACCAACATTATTGTTGACGTTTTTGAGTATCATTTTTAGGTGTGTTTTGATAAAGGTAAATGGATGGTTTTGGAGATTAAAGATGTGCACCCTTGGAGCTTTGGAATTTAAGACTGTGGTTTTACTTATCATGATTGAAACATGAAACCTTTGTAAATTAATCTTTTGTAAACTTCAGATGGTATGATCTTGTATCTTGTGCAATGTGAATCATTATGTCGCATTCCCGTGTTTCCGCCGCTGACGGGGTGTGACAAAGTAGCTACCTCAAACCATTCCCAAAACACGCAATCTGTTTGCGAAGTATCTATGTATAATCCTATATTTATGGTTGTGTAATAGTACTAGGACCGTAGTCTAATCTCAACAAATACTGTATCCGTATAGTCAGTCTTTTATACTACCTCTATTAGGTCTACAATCCTATATCATATATGTAATCTCCTTACCTATGTAATCTATCGTCCTTACAATTACCATTACGAATTCCAAAACTCTCTCAATGTTGTCAGCAATCTATACCGAAACACCAACACAAGGAAGGAGCATACACAACAAAACAAAGCATCATAAATTCACAAATAATTTACTACACACTCAACTTATTCAAAAAATAACTTGGAGGCAATGAATTCTCAAAAAATAATTCGACTACATCTCTTGAAAATACATATGCCCCCGCCGTAACGAGCGGGCTCTCATCAACTTCGTTGTAGACTAAAGACCACAATATGTTAGAGGTTGCAAACTCAACCACACATTGAGACCTCAAATATAACTTGTTGGGATTAAAAGACTTCTTGATGATCTTAGAGTTACTGCTGCTCAGGTTTGTGTTACTGCTGCTAAGCTAAAGTTAGTGTTGTTCATTAACTTTAATGGAAACTATGCTAAGTAGTTAGTGCTGCTAGTATAAAGTTAGTACTGCTAGTTTATAGTTACTACTGTTAGTATATATTAGTACTGCTAGTATAAAGTTAGTACTGCTGGTGAAGCTTGAAGAATATATTCTAATTAGTTACTACTGCTTGTGCTCAGTTAATGCTACTGGTGTATAAGTTAGTACTGCTAAAAGATTAAGACTGCTGAAAGAGTTTCTACTGTCAGAGAAAGGATAAAGACAGAAGAAAGGATAAAGATTGTTTGGAGATCAAGATTACTTACGTGATAAGTATCATTTATTTATAGAATAGATCATAGAGAATATTCTAAGTCTTAGGAATATATTGTAAATCGACTAGGACTCGTTGGTGTATAAAAGGAGGTCCTATGGTATAGAGTTTGATATCTTTTACGATTTGATAAGTGTTATTCATAGCTTCAAGGTTTTGTAACCCTAATACTAAGAGAGTATTCGTATTATTCTTAATAATATTGGAGCTTTTATTGTTTGTTGAATTCTGTTCTTGTGTTACTGTTTCATTAAGAATTCTTCTTAATATTAAAGATTAGATTCCGTATAATCTTTAATACACATAAAGTTTCTACTATAGTTGTGTTAGATTTATCTAATATAACTAAACCTTATACAAGTAAGGAATTCGGTCTATTAAAGTGGGATCAACAAGTGGTATCAAAGCTTGTTGAGAAGCTGCGATCTAGAAGAATATGTTTGTGTACACAAGATATTGCTAAAAAGATACGGATCAAGATTCTACATGCATGGTGGCTGCATCTAAAGTTCCCATGCTCAAACAGGGTGAGTTTGAGTTATGAAGGACGAGGATTGAATAATACATTCAGATGATAGACTATGCACTATAGGAAGTCATAGAGAATGGTGCAACCTTACCAAAAACAAAAATTGTGGAAGGTAGAGAGAAAATGACGCCTATTACATCTGTTGAAGATAAGGCTCAGAGAAGATTAGAAGTAAAGGCGAGAAGTTCTTTAATGATAGGCATTCCCAATGAACATCGGTTAATGTTTAACTCTATAAAGGATGCTAAGAAGTTGCTGGAAACTATTAAAAAGAGATTTGGTAGGAATGAAGCTACTAAAAAGACTCAAAGAAATCTCTTAAAGCAGCAATATGAAAACTTCACTGCTTCAAGCTTAGAGATGCTTGATCAAACTTTTGATAGGCTTTAAAAGCTTGTGAGTCAGTTGGAGCTTTTGGGTGAAAAGCTTTCACAAGAAGATGTTAATCAAAAGTTATTAAGAAGTTTGTCACCTGAGTGGAACACACATGTTGTTGTGTAGAGGAATAAAGCTGATTTAGATACAATGAGCATGGATGATCTCTATAACAACCTCAAGGTGTATGAACCAGAAGTCAAAGGGATGTCTAGCTCAAGTTCAAGCACACAGAACATGGCTTTTGTGTCCTCTTCAAATAACAACACTAGCAGCTCTAATGAAGCAGTTAATGCTGCTCATGGAGTTACTACTGCTAGCACTCAAGTTAATACTGCTTACTCTACAAATATTGATAACTTGAGTGATGTTGTTATTTGTTCATTATTTGCTAGTCAACCAAATAGTCCTCAACTTGCACATGAGGACTTACAACAAATCCATCCTGATGACATAGAAGAGATGGATTTAAGATGGCAAATGGCCATGTTGACTATGAGGGCTAGAAGGTTTTTGAAGAATACAGGAAGGAAGCTTACTATTAATAGCAATGAGACTATTGGTTTTGATAAGTCCAAAGTAGAGTGCTACAACTGCCACAAGAGGGGACATTTTGCTAGGGAGTGCAGAGCTCCAAGAAATCAAGACAACAAGAACAAGGAAAGCTCAAGAAGGAGTGTGCCTGTGGAAACAACTACTTCCATAGCTTTGGTGTCATGTGATGGTCTTGGTGGATATGACTGGAGTGATCAGGCAGAGGAAGGGCCTAATTATGCACTCATGGCTTACTTATCTTCAAGTTCTGACTCAGAGGTATCCAATGATTCTACTTGTTCTAAATCTTATTTGGAAATTGTTGAACTTCTTAAATCTCAATATGATCAACTATTAACAAATTTTAAGAAATATGAGTTAATGGTTCTAGGTTATAAAACAGGTTTAGAGTCAGTGGAAGAAAACATGAATTTTATAAAAAGAATGAGTCTGTTTATGTAAAAAAATTAATGGATTAAAATGGGATATTCAAGTAGGAGAAATAACTATTGGAGAGCTTAGGAAGAAGCTTGAAATAGTTCAAAAAGAAAAAGACGGCAATCAATTTAATGTGGACAAATTTGAAAATGCATCTAAAAGTTTAAACAAGATCATAAAGTGTTAGATAGCTGACAATTGCAAGAAAGGTTTAGGCTATAATGCAGTTCCACCTCCCTACACAGGAAATTTCATGCCTCTAACACCTGACTTATCTTTTACTGGTTTAGATGAGTTTGTTAATAAGCCTGTAGTTGATAACAGTAAAGCTAAGTCTAGTGAAAAAGAGCCTAAGGTAGTTAGGAAGAATAATTATGCCCTAATTATTGAAGAATGAATCAAGAGCATAAGTATTTAGGACGAAATAAATTATTGCCTAATTACATTTGAAGAATGATGTTAAATAGTGAGTAGATAAAAGTCAAAATTGTCTCAAACTAACAGCCATGCAGAAGAAATTACGCTACTAAGCCTACTAATGCTATAGACAGAGTTATAAGTAATAAACCTAAGCAACAAGAGAAAACTGCTAGGAAAACTGTTAGACAAGTTAAGAAATATAGGCAAAGCACTTACAGTCCAAGAGGCAATCAAAGAAATTGGAACAATATGATGTCTCAAAGACTTGGAAGCAATTTTGAGATGTTTAATAAGGCTTGTTATGTGTGTGGAAGCTTTAATCATTTGCAAGTTGATTGCAATTACCATCAAAAATAGTTTCAAAATCAAATGATGGTAAAACTTGTTTGGAACAATGCTCAAAGGGTGAATCATCAAAACTTTGCTAAAAGACTTAACCCTGTGCCAAAAAGAACACGGTTCCAAGAGCAATACTAATGAAGTCTAGTTTAGTATCAATTAATACTGTTATACAAGTTAATACTGCTCACTCAAAAACAATAGTGAATGCTGCTAGACCAATGTCATATCTTTCTAAAACAGCACATTCAACTGTTAAGAGGCCTATTCATAAGAACACAACATTTAAAAATAGTAATATTAATCAAAGGGTTAATACTGTTAGGGGTAAAAATGTAAATACTGCTAAGCCAAAAGCAATAGTTAATGATGTTTAGGGAAACAATCTTAATGCTGTTAAGGCCTCAGCTTGTTGGGTTTAGAAACCAAAACTAAAGTTTTAGACCATGTTTCTAAATACAATAGTGCATCAATCACCCTAAAGAAGTTTGATTATGTTGACGCACAAGGCAGATCCAAGTCAGTGATGGCTTGGGTCCCCAAAAGAAACTAATTTTCTTATCTAATGTGCAGGGTGAAGGAATTTGAAATAAAAACCTACGCGTTTTCATTATAAAACCCTAATTCGACCCGTTTTGATTTCTAGCTTAACGAATCATTAATCTGAACTTTCGTTAAGTTAAACCTTCATATTTTAGCTTATATTAATAAGCTATAACCTGCAAATGTCTTTTGGAATGTTAAAATAAGCTTGCATGGCAATTCGGGACTTGTTTTGTAAATATTATCCATGCAAGGGGTATATATCGTAACTTTCTTAAACTTATAACTAAAATGACTGAAAATGCCATTTTATCAAAATTATAACTATAAGGGTCTATTATGTCACTTTCCAAAGTGCAAGGTTTACTTTGTACATCTTTTAAACTTGAAGACCCCCAAAGGGGGTGGGCCCCCCCCCAAACAACGTAAAGTGCAAACTCCAAGGGTATATTTTGCCATTTTTCATTCTTAAGGGTGTAAAATGTAACATTTTGAAAAAGTATAAAAACATGTTTAAAACATTACAAGACATAACTTTAATTAACGCTTGACGTGCTTAACATTTCCAGTTATTAAGCAAAACGCTTAAAACCGATTATATCGTATCACAATACTAGGGAGCTTCATATTAAGGGGTTTCCATCATTGGTATTACGTTCGGACTGACGTTGTTGGGATTTATGATAAAGTGCCCTACTCCTCAAACGTTTACTGAAATGTATTCTGAATTATGATGCCGAACGGTGATTACAAGAATTCAAACTTTCTATCATACTCATCACAATTTTTAACTCTTTGAACAAAGTTCTAGAGTACAATCTACCCTAAGACTTGACAGAAATTTTACTCATGGGGGGGTTGCATGACGTGGCTGTTTACTATCATTTGCTATATCAACCTTCCCTGTTAAGATTGTGATAAAGTCGTCAGCTTTCATTTTGTAATATTTATTACAACTACTTATCAGGTGAGATTCATAACCTCGCCTTTACTTATTTACATGTTTTATAAACCTGCGAGGGGGATACATGCTTGTTTACAAACTCTTTTATATACTCGTTTATCTTATAACAATGTGATTACTTTTCAAAGACTTAATGAGTTCATAACCTCACATACTTTATAATCCCGTGATACCTACTATAAACCATAAATGCAAGTGTTTTCTAAACTATATGCTATCCTGATATATTATTGCCTAAGTAACTTGAAAATGTCCTATTTTGGGTAGTAGTCTCACCATATCTGCTTATATCTATTTGGGTAGTATCTCCCAATATCTCTTTAATATCTATTTGGGCAATATCTCCCAATATCTCTTAAATATCTCTTTGGGTAGTATCTCCCAATATCTCTTTAATATCTCTTTAGGTAGTATCTCCCAATATCTCTTTAATATCTCTTTGGGTAGTATCTCCCAATATCTCTTTAATATCTCTTTGGGTAATATCTCCCAATATCTCTTTAATATCTCTTTTATGTGATTCATGAGTTTAGGGCAATAATACTGTTCTCCATGATAATACTGTTCTCCATGATAATACTGTTCTCCATGATAATAATGTTCTCCATGATAATTATCCCTGCAATACCAATATTTCTATTATGATAACTTGTATTCAACTATTACATATCAAACCTATGAATTTCACTCAACCTTTGTGTTGACCCTTCTTTTTATGCATGTTTATCCCAGGTAATTGAGCAACTTATGGCATGGAGTGGCATGGACTTGAAGATGGCTAAAACTTGTTATCATTCATATTTTATGTTTCTAGATTTTGGGACCTGCCTTTGTAAATCTCTGATTTTAAATGAATGATAACGAATCTTTTGAACAAATGTCTCTTTTGAGTCATTTCTATGATTATGATTGTTGTATTCCTTGAAGTAATACGCCAGATTAGCTTCCACTGCTATATGTAAAAATGGGGGTGTTACAGATTTGTATCAGAGCCATGGTTATAGAGAACAAGGTCAAAACCTTAACTATAACCACTTTTCTTTTCTAGCCATCAAGGTCCTCCATGCCACTACTTTCCGTTGAATTGCGAAGATGCACTACTTTTCCGAATAGTAATACATAACTACTATACTATTATATAAATAACTTATTTATTATTGGGTTGTTACAGTCATATCTTCATCCCCTCATTCTACTATCGTCCCATCTGATTCCGATACTAAGGATGCTTTTTCCTCCACGAACATTCTAAACTATTTCTCAGCCTCATCGAGAAACATCTTTCCTAATTCTCCCAAGAAGATTTCATCACCTGAAAACACTAAGCCTTTTGTTGGATCACACATTCCATTATTTCCGTATCTATCTCTCGAAGTCTTAAATTCTAAAATTTTCCGTTATATTCTTCAATATCAAAGAATGATCACAAGTCTTTTTATTTTCATACCTTAACTTGTGATATGACTATATCATTTTATGGATTCTCATTCTGTGTTGTCTTATGTTGACAGAATGCCTCCCAAAAGGTCATCAACATCTGCAACACCAGCTATGAATCAGGATGCTATCCGGCAACTGATTGCTGATATTACTACAGCCCTGGAAGCACAAGCTGCTGTTATGGCAAATACCGACAATCCCAATAGGAACACTGGACCTAGAGAAATTCCTGTAGCAAAAAGAGGAAACTAGAAAGAATTCATAAACTGTCAACCTTTCTACTTCAATGGCACGAAAGGAGATTGACCTCATCCGTTGGTTTGAACGTACTGAATCGGTATTTTCTCGTAGCAAGTGTGCCGAGGAAGACAGAGTAACATTTGCTACTGGTACTCTAACCAATGATGCCTTGTCTTGGTGGAATGCATACGCCCAACCTATCGGAATAGAACAAGCCAATAGGATCACCTGGACCCGAATTAAAAAGCCTCTTGACCAATAAGTATTGCCCTCAAACTGAAGTCAAGAAAATGGAAGACGAATTTTACAACTTGGTTGTAAAAGGAAATGATCTCAAGACTTACGTTAGAAGATTTTAGGAATTAGCAGTCTTATGTCTAAACATGGTACCAAATTCTGAGAAACTTATGGAAGCTTTCATCGGAGGATTACCCTTAAGCATTGAAGGAAACGTTACTGCTTCAAAACCTCAGACTCTGGAGGAAGCCACCAACATAGCTCACAGACTAATGGATCAAATAATAAAGCATGATTCTGTGCAAGAAACCAATAATCATAAACGAAAGTTTGAAGATAAAAGAAACACCATCGAAAACAACAACTACCCCAAATATCGCAACAACAATAACCACTCCAACAATCGCAACAACGACAACTATCAAAATAACCACAACGATCACAACCGTAACAATGATTACCACCACCAACAGAATAGAAGACAAGAAACTGTTAGGACTTATCCTGCCAAAAGATACCATGGAAACCTTCCTTTGTGTACAAGATGCACCCTGCATCACACAGGAGTTTGCACTGTCAAGTGTCGGACTTGCAACAAAGTGGGTCATCTGACCAGAAACTGCAGAAACAAAAGATCAACCGCTAAAAACAACTCTTAGATACTCAGGTTCACCACCAGTTACATATGAAGGATCTTCTGAAACCCACTTCATAAACCCCAAACACCAAGCTACAATCCTTGTCATTTGTTGCTTTTATCTAGAATCCTACCCCAAGACACGTAGCATAAGTATCAACACTCTTAGAGTTTCGGTGATGTAAGATATGTAAATTTATCCATGAAATAATAAAGGGATTATTTCATTTCATCTGTGTTATCTGGGATAACAAAACTCGACGTCATTTGTCCAATTTCCATATGGTACAACTCTGAATACTCCCCACATACCTTTGAAACACTTATTAAACATTGAAATACTATGAAAATGGGCATCTTCTAAATAAAAACTCACTATTCTTCTCCTTACCTTTATATTTAGAAAAATCAATCATCTCCTACACATTACCATTTTGATATCATGTTTTTATGCTTAGGTAAGATGATTTATGATCATCTTATTGAAATGAATTAGGATGCTTCTTCATTTAAATAAGAAATTATAAATCTCAAAACTACGAATTTATAAATTCTCAGTTACAAGGATTTGGACGCTTTTCTTTGTAAGTGATAAATTATCAAAAAGTAGGCTTAAGTATATATCATACGTACAAACAAAGTTTCTTTCAATTCGTTTGTATATAAATAATTCCTTTTCCTTCACTTAATCATTATCAATTATTACCTTTATCATCTGTTCATTCCAAATCTTATCCCACATGATTAGCAACTCTCTTACAAATTCATAATCATTCCTTGACATCTCTCCGACATCCGACTAAATCTCGGGACAAGATTTCCGTAAGGGGTGGAGACTATAACAACCTAGAATTTTCATCAAGTGCAAAATCAACCTATTTTATTATGATCACAATTGTACGGGGAAATTTTTCGCTTTATTACATTACTTGCATTACCAATATCTCAATATGCAATGTAACTGCATACTAAAGTATACCGAGCACACGCAACCTACCCTAATGTAACACCCCAAAAAATATCAACAATGCACCCAGATGAACCACATGTGGGTGCTACTTCATAATACAAGCGCTAGATTACAAAGAACAAGACCTCTAAATGTGTCGTTTGTAAAAAAAAACTCGTTGATTTAATCAAAATCTGGAATTTAATATACATTTGTCCCATAATTGCATCACAATGAAAAGCTTGAATGTATAGACTCCAATGCACTTCAAGAAATCCGAGCATATAATTTACCTGAGAAAAACATGCTTAAAAAGGTCAACATAAAGTTGGTGAGTTCATAGATTAGTTTAAATATGAATGTAATCCACTGTATCATCATAGTACCATGTAAAAATTCCAAAGATTTTATAAAGAATGCACGACACATTTTATGTCACCCAAAAGTACCAATCTTATCCCAAAGATTTTTATAAAGAATGCATGACAAATTTAATGTCACCCAAAGTACCAATCTTATCCCAAAGATTTTTATAAAGAATGCATGACAAATTTATGCACCCAAAAAGTAACCAAAACTATCCCAAAGATTTTTATAAAGTAATGTATGACAAATTTTATGACACCAAAAGGTACAATGCTTATCCAAGATTTTTATAAAGAATGCATGAACAACATTTTATGATCACAAAAGTACCAATCTTATCCCAAAGATTTTTATAAAGAATGCATGACAAATTTTATGTCACCAAAAGTGTATCCCTGGCACCCCGTGCCTATTGATTTCCTGAAAATAATATATATAAGGTAGGACCGCAAGAATTTTTAGTGATAATGCAACACATGCAGATCTCACAAAACTAGATTACATTTACACTAAGTCCTCATGACACAGAAGCTCGACAGTCGTGTCCATAATATTGCTACTCAGCCCGTGATGATGTTCTAACCCGAAACATCTAAAATTCGACATGTTATATCGTTCGTTCTCGGTGATAGCAAGTCACCCGAACGGGGAGGTCGTTTCCCGAATAGATCTATTAAATAACATTTCGCCGCTACATAATTATAATTCCCAACTACATCTATGCACATTGCCAGTTCATGATAATGGGCTTAAACTGTGGATATCGCTACTAGGTCAAACATGTAATCAATACCTTGCGATCTAATTTATAAAACAAGCATGTTGTGTCCTTTATAAAACGATGCATATTTTTTCATCTCAAAAATAGATATAACCGTTATCCCAAAACGATAAAATAGTCAAATGAAACACATATATCCTTTAAAAACATTCACGTTGTTTATAAAGATTACACAATAAGTAAAGAGTTTATAGCAAGCATGCATCCCCCTCTCGGGTTTATAAACATTCAAAAGATTGAAAAGCGAGGTTATGAACTCACATTGATGATGAAGAACGATTGGCAGATGGGCATCTAATATGCACAATACGAACGGAAGACGAAGCGGCTCGATCAAGAAGTTGCAACTAATCTTAACGGCTAAGTCCCACTAACCTAGGATAATGAATCTGGGTTTCCCGATGAATGATTACATCAACGTGACACGTTGATAAAAGATTTAGATTTTCAAGTTGTAATAGTTTGGTGGTTGGTTAAATAAATATGTGAAACTTGCTATTACGCAAAGTGGTGTAAAAATCTATTCTTTATATATTACTTATGAAAATAACCCTTGTATAATTCCTACCGCGAATTTTATAACAAATATAATCAATCCAAAGATTATTGAAAGGTATAATAATCAGCAGGTAAATTATATAATAAGTTGAATAAAATATTAACCCAATTAGTTTGACTCATTTTCTGAAATTCACGCACTTAATCAACAAAAAAGTACTTATGTAACGTAAGTCGTACGTTTTAAGATTTTCAACTAAAGTTAACCGTGTTTGTAAATCCTTTACAACAATTATTAGGTTACCTTCTAGCTGATAATTATAAAATATAAACTAATATTTTATAATTTATATTTAATTTCCTCGACGACTCGCGCCTAAAATAATCATCTCATTGTAAAAGTATAGTTTTCGTTCATTGGTCAGGTTATTGTATAATACAAGTCAATGTATCTTTTAAAATATAACTTGGTCCCTTATTATCGTTATAAAAACATATGAGTTTTAGCAGAGGTGGGTGGTGTAGAAGCAGACTTATCAGTCTCAAATGCCTCTGTATTCTCAGTTTGAGGGGACAAAATCATCTGTAGGTACCGCAGAAGGGTCAGCCAGAGCTAGGTGCTCGTCCTCCTCATCCTTCTCGACATCATAATCATCGTTGTCATCATCAGATGACTCATTATCATGATTGTCTCATCCGTCGGCAGGATGGTCAGCAGGATCCTCCTCAGGGTCCTCTTTATCCTCTTCTAGATCAGAGTCAGCAATGTAGCCTGGTGATAGGGCTGTAGGTGAGGCATAAGCAGATAGAGGCTGATCCGTCATTGGTTCCTCTATCTCCACATCAAAAGCTCATTGTAATCTCTATGGCTCAGATTAATATGGACAGACGTATAGGTAACCGTCGATGATGAAAACATAACTGCTTGCAACGAGCAAAACTTAACTTATATAAATATATTATATAAGGTTGGTATGTTAAATATGAATATGCACTCATGGCATAAATGAATGATGGTAAGGTATCATATTCGATAGCTTAATGTTTAGGCAGCGCTTAGGACCTACGAGCTTATCGTACTACTTTGCCTAAAGAAATGTTCCCCTATTCATATACATAACCCTTATATAAATAATTGTAGAGTTGTGCGAAAGAATGCAAACTCATCTTTGTATATATACAATATACCCTTATAGTAACTTATGTACTATAATATGAACACGTATATGCATCATGTAAGCATCTAGTCCAACTAACTAATGCAACAACTAGTGTGTGTCCCGTAAAAACCCGTTTGTATGAATGCAATGTTTGAAAACGGTTATAGTCCAGCAAAAACATTTGACCTGGTTCTCTATAACCTTGGCTCTTGATACCAATCTGTAACACCCCCAAATTGGGTCACAGCGGAATAAGGGTCCGGGGCGTGTTACTTCTCAGATCAATAACACAAGATATATATAGAACGACCAAAAAGTCATTTGAAAATGATACATTGGATTTAACAAAGTAATTGTTACATAAGCCCGAAGCTTAACTTGTTCACTTGATCAAAATACAAAGATTTTCAGCCCATAACAGATAACAAAATGAAATGAGACAAAATCTTTAATGCATGACATCCAAATCAAAACCACCAATGTATCCATCGCACCTCGTGCTTATTGATCCCCTGAAAAACATTGCTTTAAAACGTCAACAATAATGTTGGTGAATTCATAGGTTTGATAAATCATATATTGTAGGACCACAAGATTTCCCAAGTGTATGATAATGCAACAAATGCAGACATCATATAAATGTAATTACGTTGCTCTAAGCTCATGACACTGAAGCTTGACGTGTATGAATACCAAATTAATGGCCTACTTTGCCCGTGGTGATGTTCTAACCCGCAACATCCTTTGTTCGACATGGTATACGTTCGTTTGTAGGGTGATAGCTAATCACCCGAACGGGGTTGTCAAACCCAATAGATCTATTTATAACATTCGCGCTCGTAATTAACAGTTCATGATAATGGGCTCATATAAGGGTTATCGCTACTTAGGCAACACGTAATCATAGTGTGAAACTTAACCACTTGTGTCCAATTGTAAAACATTTCATGTTTTTCACCCCAAAAACTTGTAAAACAAAAGCATGTAAAATGTGGGGCTATGAACTCACCTTGAGTTCTGATAATCCAAATATCACAGATATCTCGTCACGCAAAACGTCAGATGCAACCTATTTAATTTAAGGTCGTATAAGTACTAATCACATTAAGTACTCCTACCATGCATAAGTCTATATAGCTAATCACCATCTAATCGTTTGAGTGAAAACATGTTTATAAAATTAAAACGTTTATAAACATACTTTTGGTAAAATCGTCATAACTTTCACGTTTCTAATCCGTTTCTTGCGTTTCTTATGCCCATCTTTTCGTATTAAGACGAGTTATCATAATTTGACATTTTCCGTATTTTGACCCTCTGGTGAACAGTAACTTTTACTGTTCACATCAGACGTAAGTTTTATTTAAATTGTATTTGTCGTCGTAAAACCCGTAAATGTCGTATTTTATTCGTTATAGCTCCGTTTTTAACGATTCTTTCGAGGACGTTCTCGTATTTGAAAGTTCTATAATTTTAGGAGGTTTACAAAAATATAACTTTCTGTCATGAATAGTAACTTTTATAAAAATAGTTTTATAAAAGTATTAATTGTCGTAAACTCGCGAAATTCATAACTCGTTCGTTATTAATTGAAAAATTACGATTCTTATCATTTTGGAATCCTAAAAATATGTATTATTTGTTAAAAATATCAACACTTGCTGTTTATACAATTTTTATAAAATGTTTTTATAAAAATTCTTTTACGACTCCGTTTAATAGCGTATAACTTGTTTTTAGCATAACTTTTTCGTTATTTATCCGTTTGACAAGTTTCTTACTTTTTCGGAATCGTCGTGAAATGTATTATCTTATAAAAACATAAAATAAGTATATTTTTATAATACTTTTGGACAGAATGTTTAAACAACTTTCATAAGTTCATTTTTGACCTTGTTTTTATGTTTTACCACTTTATACTTTTTACATAATAACCATAAGTGTACATATTTTCTTATCATGATATAACCTTATTTTAATGATCTTATAACCTTAATATAAGTCCATAATTAACCTTAACTTGTCTTAAGTATTTCTTTAACTTGAAACATATTATGAGATCATAAAAACCCTAATTACCCCATAATCATTTTTACACCAAAATAACTTGATACAATATTTTCTCATCCTTTTTAGTGTGATATAAGTAATAACACCATATGTATGTATGTTTACAAAATGACCATTACAAGTGCAAACTTCATTTCCATGATTAAAACTTAAATGGTGATTTAAGCTAAAAATAGAATAAACATATGCATGAAATGAAAAATATAAGAACATAAAGGTTTCTAGTAGACCTTATGATGTGTGATGATGATGATAATCAAGTGCTAAACCCTTGTTTAGCCACAAAACCAAAGCTTGCAAGATGAAACCCTAGATTAGGTTTAGAAAACCCTAATCTTTCCTTTCTTGATTAATACTTGAAAAAGGTTAGCCAATGCTTGGGATCACCTTAGAATATCTTAGAATGGATGTGTATAGGAGTGTATGGGTTGTAGAAAAATTGCTATGGATTTGGTTGTGTGCTTGATTCTTGCCGTGAGCTCAAAGAGAGAAAAAGAGGAGTTTTGTGAAAATTTTACTAAGTGTAAAAGAGTTGTATGATGTTATCTCAATGCATGCATGTATATATGACATAAGATTAGTCAAAGAGACATAAAAGAGGGTCTTAAGGGTTCTTGGTCAAGGTCTTTGGTCAAATAAACAAAGTATGGCTAGGTATTAATTACAAGAGTTGTACATTTGACCAAAGTTGGAAAATTTTCTTATATCTTTGAATACATTGCAAGAATTTCGGCCAAAATAAGATATATGTGATGTTGTTGAGTAATTTTTATGTATTGGGTATAAATGTGGGTATTTGTTGAAGCGTAGAAAAGTTTTGGTGGTTCCGGGAGTGCCTAAACGCATTTTATCGCGAAACGTATACACTTTACGTATCCGATAAAAATAAAATGAACAAAGTTAATAATTATTCTCAAAATAATTACTTAACCCTTGCTTGATGTAAACATTTAATTGTTTGATGCCCGTTTACCTTGAACGCTCATTTTTAACTTACGCGATTTGAGCTTAATTCATGAAATCACAAGCAAACGCGTACAACGCTAAAAACAAATAGTAGATTTATTGACGTCGTCAATGACTTGAAAACACAGGGTGTTATACAATATCCAATTAACTAGTTAAGCCTGAAGCGTATCCTAGACACAAACTTATAAGGACAATAATTGTGTAACAATTATTCTAGATGTATAAATTACTATATGGAGAGCTATCCCATATTCTAGATCAGCTTGGTCCACTTCACAAGATCCAGTTGAATGATAGGTCGCATACAAAAGCGCATAAACAAGTATATTTTAATAAACATAAACAAGCACTTAACGATAAATCAAAAAATCAAGATAAAAAAATACCAAACATTCAAATCTTCATAATATTGGCTAATACCCGAAGGTATTAGCCTTCAAACGTCATAATAAATACAAGAGTAATTATTTAGCCAAGGTAAACTAACCGAGTTAACGAATGATACCAAAAACTGAACGATTACTAAAGTATATAAAATTACACTTTGTCTTCTATGGAATTGATAGCGTTGCTTAACCTCTTCTGCTCTTTTTCTCCTCTGAAAATCGACTTTTGTGATTTAGGTATCGAGAATATGATTTAGCACACTTAAAACTCGTTTTTGAGTTTTCTATTTATAAGGTTTGGAAGTCGGTTCAATACATCATATCCAAGTATTAGATACAACATATTAGGGGTTTCTTAGAGTAGGGACCACGTTTGATATCTTTCAGAATATTATATTGATTCCATATCTTGAATACAGCGTATTGAGTCCTCTGGATACGGCATATTGATCTTTATTCCTCTGTGTTCTTTGGTGAGTGCAGGCACGGATACGCCGTATCTTCCTTTATGGATACGACGTATTGGTCTTCAGAATAGTAATCTTCAAAATATCTTCATTTAAGCTCCAGAATGCGCTCCGTGAGTCCCTTGTTGAATAGATCTTTGCAGCCTATTAAGGATGATAGCCAAGATGTATAAATACAGTTGACTATATAGAAACAATGATTATGAATACTATGTGTTAATGCGGAATCTTAACACAAGTACTAAGAAGAACAATGAAAAAACTAAATAATAATTTCTATTAATCTACTTTGAATGATTACAGATTACTAACTATTGAGATATGATATTGTATGAGATATATTGAGCTCGTATCTCTAACTATGCCGAGAGGGATCCTTTTATAGACTTAAGGATAAACCCTAACAGGCTTACAAAATGCGTAAAAGATAAGTCATATCTTTTCCTAAAATATCTCATACATATCTCTTAAACGGTACTAACTAATTTCTACTATCGGTACTAACAGTACTTAACACTTTGTACTATCAGTACTAACTATAACTATCAGTACTAACTATTTGTACTGTCGGTACTAAGTTAGGAAAACGTAATTCCCAACAATCTTCCCTTAAACATGAATGTTGAACTCTTTTACCTTCATGTTTCTTTAACTTCTTTAATGCATAGAGGATGTATCCAAACACTTTCAACATTTCTTGATCTTTCAACTATATCCTTCTTCAGCAGCAACTTTGTCTTCTCAGCAACACAACAACATCTTTTCAACAACAATCCAACTAAGTTAGCTTTGTAGTTTTTAGCAAACTACCAGCCATAAACGGATTTGATGTTCCTTTACTAGTAGCCGTTTGCTCTGGGATAGTTAACTCTTTATTTTAAAAACATGGTGAGTTAATTACCATATAGTTTTTGGTAAACTGTCAACCATCAACAGAATTGATTTATCTTTACCAAATACCGTTTGATTTTGGACTAGCCAATGCTTCATTGCCAAAACATGGTGCATTGATAAACCATTTAATTTTTAGCAAACTATCAGCTATTAACAGATTTGATTACTCTTTACCAAGAACTGTTTGATCTTGGACTAGCCAACTCTTCACCAATAAAGTAAGGTGAGTTGAGAACCCTACAATTTTTGGTAAATTGTCAACCATAAATGGATTTGAGATGTCTTTACCATAAGCCGTTTGCTTATGGACTAGCTAGTTCTTATGCTGGTTAAGCATGGTGAACTGATGACCATTTATTGTGTGGTGGTTAGCCAACACTCAATCCCTTATCAATTCCATCAGAGTCTTCAGATTCTAACTTTGCAAGTAACTTCTTGATAGATCTAATCAATTCTAAAGCCATAGTACTGTCTTCTTCAGACTCCAACTTTAATTCCAACATTTGCAACATTACTTTCTTTCTCAAAGGATACTTCTTCTCTACAAGCATATGAATGACTAATCCTTCCTTAGTCACTAAGTATGTACCCCTGAAGAACCATGTAGCTTCCAACTTACTATATTCCAATCCAGCTATGAGTTCTAAAACTTATCTTCATCATCTGGGTTGAACATAACCATCAAATCTTGTTAGCCTTAATTTATTGAGTCGAACAAGGAAGTTCGGTCACTCTACGATAGAGCTTCGGTCTTTAATTAGTTAATGTTGTAATAGGATAATATCGGGAATCGGGCTTGAAAGATAATCTAATATTGTATATGTTTTGGGTTTAATCCCAAGCAAAACCCGAACCCGGGTCCTAGTTAAATATCCCGCGCGTCACTTTTAAGTGTCGGGGTATATAAGAAACTTTTCCACTTGGAAAAGTTAGTTGTTCATTTTCTAATAATTCCATTTCTCTTTTCTCTCATTTCTCTCTCTTCTTTCTCTCTCTAGAACAACTCTTTCTTTCTCCTTTCTAGTTCGATTTCGTGATCGTTTGTATGAAGTGAAGTGTTAAAGAGATCCTACAATTGACATCAGAGCTACGTGTGGATTCGTGGTTGATTCGTGTGGTTCAACAAGATCAAATTCGTGGGTCAAAAAGAAGTCAATAGAAAAAAAATCAAACCCGAATTTTTGTGCTTAGACGTGTGAATGTTTATGTTATTAAGCATGATCTAGGCATAAGGTAGCTAATTGTGCAAGATAAATCAAGTTAAAAGGTCAAAAAGGGTGATTATAAGGCGATTTTGGGTGAAAAAAATCGTATTTTTCTAGGTTGCGTTTTGACAAACTGGAAAAGTTCTTGTTGTGTTTTGACTCTACGTTTTAGGTACATTGAAGACTTTTATATACTGAATCTAAACGTTATGCTGCCCAAATTTTGAGAAATCATTTGACATTACTTGGACTTCAAAAGTCACTGCGTTTTGGTTAAAGATAGCACTGCGTTTTGTCTAGAAATCTTGTGTGAAGAAAAGGGTTTCAGTAAAACAGCCATAACTTTTGATCCGTAAGTCCGTTTCAGGCCCGTGAACTCTCAAATCAAAGAGAAAAACAAGACGGATTACGTTGTATCCTATCTTTAGCTGGTTACGGATTTTTCGAAGCCCAAAACACTCGTTTACTATGAGTTATTGACATTTTTTAGTTTTTTGGAATTTGTGTTAGACTTGTTTTTGTTCTAGCTCACGGCCCATCTGTATTTTTAGGCCCGTTTCAGTTTGGTGAGCCTATTTAAACAATCAGCGGTAACCCTAGCCAGACAGTTATCAGTTTTTATACAATTAAATCATTGGCCGCTGATTCCGAATCAAATCATTCACGGTTTTCTATTGATTTTGTAAAATCCCGTTAACGGTTGCAAGCTCAGTTGGGAGATCTCAAGGGTAAGAGTAGTGATACTCAATGTGCATCAAATACCCTTGATCCGGTGTCTCAGAAACTTGAAGATGAGAACGTGTCACTAGAATTTCAGGTTCGGAGTTATGCAAAAGAAAATGAACATCTTAAGACAACATACAAGAACCTGTTTGATTCTATCAAAGTGACACAAGCTCAGACCAAATCAATAATTGACTCTTTGCAAAAACAATTGTATGACACCATCTATGAAAATGCTAAGCTAAGAGCCTAGTTATTTGATAAGGTTTCTAAACCAAAAGGCACCACAAAAGGTACGAGAACGAATACTATGTTTACAAAGCAATCAATCTTGGGGAAACCACCTTCTTCTTCTTCTGGATCAAAACTCTATTCTGTCACTCCCTTTCCAAAATCCTCGGTTCTCCCCAAAGTTGATAAGACGAATGCTTTGTCTAAACCAGTCACTTCAAACTCGGCACCTTCCACACGAGAATCGAAAGTTGTGCAAACTGTTAATGTGATTGCCCCTAGAATCTTTAGGCCTAATCCTTCTAAGACCTATAGGGTAGATAATGTTATTCCTAACAAATCCGTTAAAACAAGCGTTAAGATAAAACCAATCACTATTTCTCAACCAAATGTTATTCATAAGCAACAAGCTAATTCTGACTCAAATGGTTTTTCTTCTACCAGAGTAAACAACACTGCTAAGACTAGAAGACCACATCCTAGGAGCAATTCTAATACTGATAGGGTTCCATCTATGTCTAAGAGTATTTGCCTCTCGAATAACGTCAAGAAAATAGAATAAACCATAGGAATTCCCAAATTCCTAAGAATCAAAAGCACATGTCATCTGAATGTAATAACATTACGCTTGCCATTCGAAATGCTAAATCCAAAATTGTTTGTGTTATGTGTAAGCAATGCTTAGTTACTGCCAATCATGATGTCTGTGTGCTTAATTATGCGAATAACATGAATTCTCGTGCTGATAACCAAAGTGCCAATGTTTCAATATGTGAAAATCAAAAGAAACATAAGGCAAATGCCAAGAAATCAAAGGAGTTAGGGACCAAAGGAAGTCTTGCTTCATCTAGGCCTAGCAAACCTAGAAATTGTCTTATTTTTGCCATGTGTGGAAAATTAACTGCATCCAGTAACACCCGAGAATAAGTCTGAAAAATATGTGTGTGACAATGCAAGTACTTCTAATCCCTCGGAACCTTCAAGCAAAGGGTTTCCGATTTCTACTTCTTTTCTTGGCAGGTTATCAAGACTAAGTAAACATCATACTTCTATCTATCCGATTGCTATTCTCTAATCTCCAGGTTAATGGCTTATGTACACTTCATTGCATAACTCGAGCTTCAAATAAAAGAGGAGTGTACGCTTCAGTGCGCTTTACCTTCAAAAAAAAGAGAAGTCTTCTTGTTTTCAAAATTCTGTGTTCAACACTCTCTCCTCATGTCACTTCAGTAGATATGATAGTCAAATGGAGAAAATCAAGTTGTTTCAAAGTCTTCCGTTGTTACTACTGCTGATGCATCCGATAAGCGTCAATAACAACGAGATTCAACTTCATCTACTTCAACTCTAGCAAGAACTATCACTGCTGATGGAGACTTCGACCTGTAAATATTTCTGATCTTTCTCTTTCTTTTGATTTATAGTGAAAGCCTAAGTTATCTACGTGTCTACTTAGATATAGTTAGAAGTCATTAGAGATCAACATTTTCCTAGAACTTTCCTTTTAAAGAGTTACTTTCCAAAACAACCTTACCTTCTGACGTATGCTATGTAGGTTAGAGATAAACTCTTGTTATCGGTTATATGTTTGGAGCAACCACTATCTTTGATCCACTAATCCGGTTCCAAGCATGTTCTCAAGCATACCTATTTCAACAAAAACAAATTCAAGCATTTGTTCCCCAATATCTCATGGGTCCGAAAATGTTAGTGTTGTACATCCCTTGCATTTGTTGCAATTGATTGAGATATTGAAATGGGATACAATTTCCCATATGTACAAATCCTTGGCTTTGATGATTGTTCCAATTCATAGGATAGAAGTTTTGATGAATTGGTTCTCTAAAGTTTCTTCTAGGTTAAGGTGTGTTGTGTCTTGGTTGAGAAGAGATATTTCTCCTAGGAGGAGGTGTTTTTGATCTAGACTCGGTTTTCACATAACCTATACCGCTTTTGAGTGATGGTTTTAAAGACGGTTTCTTTGACTCATCAATGCTATTATGTATTAGTTTCTTCCTAGTAATAACAAAATCCGATCTAGAAGACATAGGTGGACTAAAAACGTTTTGTCCCTTTTTCGCCATTGGTGCGACTCACGGGTCTAGGTAAGGTGGATCCGTCCATCGCTTTTTCAGTGGACGATCCAACGAAACTCATGGTTTTAGTTCCGCTTGTTGACACTTTACTACTATCAAATCCTAAGCCTATTTTACAACTAGGTGACTTTTGATTATTTAACATTTCTCTTAGTGAATTAGCGCTTTTATCAAATTTAACTTGAGTTTCCTTAAGTTTAGCGTTTTCCGATGTAAGTTCTTCACATGACTTACACGCAATCTCAATTTCTTTACTTCTCTCAAGTTTTTTAATTTTCTCGTTCAATTCTAAAATTTCCTTTTCTAAAAGATCTCTTTTATCTTTCAAAATTTTATTCTTGTTAATGATTTTTAAGCTAATTTCACATAAGCTATCTGATAACATCAAATATTTAATACTTTTTAGTATCAAATTACCCCATATATTACTTGCAAATGTTTCACTAATACTCGAAAACGAGATATTTTCTATCATTTTGTAGTTTTTAGGTGAAATGCAGGAATATGACAAGAAACAAGGAAAAAGGGACTTAAAGTGTAAATTCTAAAGGATGTTACGGCGTAACCCCAAAAATGGTTACACCGTAACATATATTAAGCAAGTACGAAGATCAAGGACCACGTTACGGCGTAACATTATATCTGGTTACGCCGTAACCATATAGATGGAAGGAAATCTTGCCAAAGTTAGAGTTACGGCGTAACACAATATCTGGTTACGCCGTAACGATAAAGATCCACATATAAATGGAATGAAAACCACAAATTCATGGAAATTATTTAACGGTTACGGCGTAACACCTTTTGTGGTTACGCCGTAACCAATTAGAAGTCAAAATTGCATTTACTACAAGTTTGCTGAAGGGTTTATGGTGTAACCAAAAACTGGTTACGGTGTAACAAAAATGGGTTACAGCGTAACCAAATCTGGTTACGCTATAAAGTCTATTTTTTCCTATATTTTGGAATGTCGACATCAGCAAGGTTACGGTGTAACCCACAAATCAGTTACGCCGTAACACACTCAGAAGCCTATAAATAGGGGCTGAATTTAGCCTTAAGAATCATCCTTCTCCCTCCCCTCTGAGGGGAGGACTGGGACATCTCCTCAAGTCGTTTTTTAGTACTCTCCAGCCTTTCAAGAAGGAAGAATCCGGTCCCAATCATCATCATCATACAATTTGGTTCGATTATCATGTTTTCATTACTATCATTAATTGACGAAAATATTGATTGTATGAATACAGTTTTTAGCTAAGCTTATTCTATTAATTATCATTCTGATTCATTTATTTCTTGCTAATTGTGATTGGGCATATTACTTTGACCATAAGAATTCCAAATATGATGCTCGCTCACCATGACCAGTGGGACAAATCCTTGTTACTATAAAGGCTATAGGGGCTGGGATTTACGAGATAATTGAGGATTAGATGATCATTCAATCCTTGCTTTCACATTAAGTAGAATAAGTGGATCATTAAATTAATTAATAAAGTAAAATTAGTGACCCGTAAATCTCATCTCTTCTTCGTACCCTAGATCATTTCCAATTAAGATTTATTCTTATCCATCAAAACAGCTTTAAAACGTGACATAAACCAACTTAAATCAGATTTTTAACCTCCACTCCTTTTTCGCTCTTGTTAAACGACATCGTGATTTACCAAAACTACACTACTCACGATTGGTTTCTCTGCCCGTTAGTGCATTTGTAAGGTGAATCGAGTTTTATAAGTTTAAAACTTGGTAAATGATTATTTAAAAGAAAATATGCATTAAGTTTTTGGCGCCACTGTCGAGAGCTAATTAGGTTTTAAATTTGAGTTTTGTATATATTTTATTTCAGTATTTGTTTCCTTGTAATAGCACAATCTACTGTTATCACTTGTTTGATTTTCAGGAAACATGGAAATGGAGCCTGACACCGAGAACATGACAATAAGCGAGTACCTTGAGTATAAAGTTGCGAAAGAAAGGAGATTATGAGATGATGTTCGATATAGAAGAAGTCCAACAAAGTATAATGAGTTGGATGTTTTTGACCTCTTTCCACCAAATAAGAGTAAGACTTTTAGCTATCCGTACTCTCGTAACTTAACTCCTCCATACCCTTGTTTTCTACATGTTCAATCCTATCCTAAGAATTATTTTGTATCTACTAATAAGAGCAACGATGTAGATATTAAAAATATGACTATAGCAGAATATAATCTATACGTTGCTAAACAAGGCCTAGGAATGAATCCACTTAGTAATTACTCATATGGTTTCACATCCCAATTTTTCGCTTAACCACCACACACACCTAACACTAGTAAGAAGGATTCTGACTTTGATAAAATCTTGGATGACTTATTTAGAACATGAGCTGAAAACATAAAGCAAATACAGCATGATATAGTTCAGGATAGTATTTGGGAATAGGATGATGATTCGAAGGAGGATCAGGAGGAAGATGGTGATGATGAGGATACTTTAGAATGATGGTATATTACGGTCGAGGACGTAGAACGAATTAGGAAATTTTTTAATGATGACCCTTGATGTCAATAGACGAAACAGTGACAACCATTGACTCACAAGAACCCCTTCCACAGACCACACCACCTAATGATGATTATGTAGCACCGGCTACTAAATCAATTTTGGAGGAACTTTTGGAAGAATTTGGTGACAAGATCTTGAATATAGCCATGATTAACAAGGAGGCTGATCCTACTAAGGATCTAGAAGAGCTTGAAAGACTTCTGGCTATGAGACCTCAATCAAATTTTACAAAAATTCGGGTGCATTCAGTTATCATTAATACCGAGCCTTTCATTCATACTCAACTAATGAGTCCCTTATGTGGAGTGTTTAAAACATCTAAACCATGTAAGGTAGATAGGGACATTACATCTCTTAGAAGGTATGCTTTCTATTCGTCATTTCCCTATCTTGTAGCTTACTTACACCCTAATGGTGTCTATTGCTACTTCCACCCACACTTGATCCCAAGGTGAGGGATGACACCAGGTTACCTAGTTACAGAAAAGGGTTAGAGTCAAGAGCTAAAGACTCAAACAAAAACAAGTGCTTCGTGGGAGGCACCTCATACCTATCTTTTAATTCATGTTTTGTATTATATTATTTCAATTTTTGCATATTAGTTGGTTTGTATGTTTTTAACTTAGTTTTGCAGGTTTTAACTGAAATAGAAGCAAATTCCTATCATCTAATCAAATCAATGTAAAATTGTTGTTTGAAGCAAGAAATTACGTCGTAAACCGAACTTAGTTACGGCCGATAAACAAGACGCATATACACAACGCAACGTAAAATCCCTTACCAGGTTACTCCGTAACATGCTTAATGAAATTTCTAAAAAAAGTATCATAATTGGATTACGGCGTAACCATGATGGTATACGCCTAACCTCTTCCTACAAAAACTTAAAATCAGTTTGAAACATTTGCTAAACCGTGTAAAAATGGTACATAAACTATGTTGGAACGTTTCTCTGGAAACCCTCACGAGACTTCACCTCGTCCACGTAGGCCACGAGTGGTTTAAAAGGCATATTGCATACCTAAATGCAACCGTGATTCTACGTAAGTGAGTTAGGATTATATGTCACATCTTTCGTATTATTTTTATCATCTTTTGGTATCTTGCTTTTCATGCTGCCAACGATATCTCTCTCTCATGACTTTGGTATAGCTTTCCTTGATAGCTACTACAGGTTGAAGCACGCGAAGTATGAGACTATGGCTACAGAGACGCATGTGAAATTCGGATTCGTTTGATACCATGTTGATGATGATGGGATGATTGTTCGAGGAATCAGACTTGGAGGATGGCTTAGAGCATGTTGTCTCTTCATCATTGATAAGTGTAGAATACACATATCCATTTATGCCTAAAATAACCCAATTAAACCCAAAACAGACCAAAAATGGCAAAAATATGCTTGTATTTGTGTTTTGTGTGTGCAGGTACGGATATATTAGAAATCACAAGAAAACAGTCAAAAACGAGCAAGCACGGACACAAGAGTCAGAAGAGTACAAAAAGAAGCCAAAGAATCAAAGCCGAAGCCAGAAAAGTCAAGCCTTAGTCAAATTCAGTCAAAGATAGTCAATCATGGTCAATAAAAGTCAACAAAGTCCAAAAATAACTCCTCTCCTCTTAATGGGCCTTAAAAACCCTAATGGGCCCAATAACCCCTTATCCGGATCCTAAAGCCCAAAACAAAGCCCATTTCCTTTTATTATAAAACACAAGGGCCAAAATTGCAAATTCCCAAACTGTTTTATAACTAAAAAGAGAGGAAAGAAAGAGAAGGACCAAGTGTGCAAACTCCCCAAAGTCCAACAGTTTTAACTGTCGAAAATTGCGCGCCAAAACCTTTTACTGTTCACCCGTCGTCCCAAAGTTACCATTTACTCAAATCAAAGGGGTTTCTCAAATTAAGGGCTAAGTTGGTCAATTCAGAGGCGTGTTAGCACGAGGATAGGGAGATTTCAGTCAAATCAAAGGAATTATGAAGCTCTCTCTCTCAAAGGCCACGTTGTCAATGGAGAAAACACAAATTCATATGGGTTTTTGTACTAAATCACCCACAAAAGAAGCACAATGTCACATCAAAGGAATGCCAGCCTGGCAATCCTTAGATGTCCACAAATCAATCCAACGGCTATGAATAAATTCCCAATGATTGAAGAATCCAACGGGCTTGATTAAGAGGAGCGTGGGCAAGGCAAGAGGATCTGGAAGCTTCTCTACAGGCTATAAATAGCACTCACTCCTCACACACAAAGGGGAGATATCTAGTTTTTTTTTTACCCATAGCTTTTAAGAATAGATTTTAGCTTAATTTCACTTTAATCTTGTAATTTCCTTTTTAAAATTGTAAGCAACCTTTTTATTAATGAAATGCAATGTTTTAATCTTTTCTAAATCTCTTAGATTCATAATCTCTCATTTTTTCTATTACGAGTGAAGCTAATGCTCATAAGCCTTATAAGCCTCTAATAAGCTCCAATAGTCAAATAAGCTCTTGATTTGAGCTTAACCAGTCTATAATCATACATAAAAAAAAAAAACCTAAAAATTAATTTTATATTCTAGTACTTTTGATTTGGACTTATAAGCTTATGGAAGGGGGATCTAGATGGCAGGAACCACCATGGAACTTTAACCCTAGCTTATTTAATAAGCTAGGGAGCTTGTAGCTGCCATTATTGGTTCCTTTTGTTTAGCTAAAGCATAAAGTAAGTTTCTCTTTTCATTCTTCTCTTATTTCAGTTTAAAAGTGCTTCGTTATAGCTTAAATTTTTTATTATTGCATATTTGCTTATTCTCTTTGCTTATTAGTACTTATTTGAGTCTTTTCTAGCTTAATCATCATAGTTGTTTATCTGTTTTTTCATTTTCTTATTTTTGAATAAAAGATTTACATAATTGTCCTAAAAAACTTTGAAAAACAAAAATTTACACTATAGTAAATCTCAAAATATATGCTTATCTAGCGATTGATCATGATTATCTAAGTTAGTTTTTAAGTTTTGGTAAAGATATTTGATATCCTGTATATTAGATTTATGCATTATAAGATTTAGTATTTCTATAGCTTAAATTGATCAATCAACTTTTTAAATGATGTTTTGGCAAATAACTTCAACCACTTGGACCTCAAAAAGTCAAAGTGAGCCTTGTTTTTTACTTAAGTCAGTTGTTAAAACATTAGAGATTAGTAAATGATGAGTTTTCAAAAGTTAGATGTTAAATTTGATCAAGTTAGGAGTTAAAATTTGTGTTCTAGCACCAGGGCAGTTTTGCTTAGTTTTAACTTGTGCAAATTTTTGATCTAAGTCTCCAAGGGCTAGATCTTGCTAGCATTGTGTTTAGATACACAATTTGAGTGTGTCTAAGTTCAAAGTTTCCCTTAGGAAACCTGCATCCTTTGTGTTGCACTTGTACAAGTACACCAGTACTAATCAAAAGGTTAGTACTGCTGTTACAAGTTTGTACTGTCACCTTTAAGGTAGTTTTTAGTTAAGTAAGAGTAGCATTTAGGATCTTAGATTCAAGTAGGACTTAGATTAGCTATAGCTTAATATAGATTAAGTTTTAAATTTCAGTTTCTAGCTTATTTTCTAGCTTAAATTAGCTGTCAAAAGTCATTCAAACTCATAAAAGCCAAAAACAGTTAGTAGTAGAATTTAGATTTTAGCTTAAAGTAGTAGGATTAATTGCTTAAATTAGTTGCTCTTAAGTTGTTTTGTCAATTCTAACAAAGCTTATTGCTGTTAATGCTTTTATAGACATTTATATCTTATTTGGTCTTAAGCCTTTTCTCCTAGATGTTAAGTTTGTCTGTTTCATCATAATTTTCAGTAGTTTAAAAGCATTCCTAGGTTAGATCTCTTTATCAATTTATAGATAAAGCTCAACTCAAGCTTCTAGAACACTTGTTCCTATTTTGGTTTGATCTTAAAATAAAGCTAGGATATAAGCCTTTAAGTGAAATTTAAGCCTTAAAGCATACTTTCTAGACAGCTTATCAATACTTTCCTAGAGCTTTATTACTTTAGTTTTAGCTTAAGGATTCTATTTATATTATAGTGCTTAATTCGTGTCCTTTATAAGTCTCAATATTTAGCTTTTCAAAAAAGATAAAAAAAAATAAAAAAAGAGCAAAAAGGGTTGCCACCAACAGCTCTAAACCCACAACCTCTAGTATGCATACCAAGAGTGTTGTTAACCGTTTGCTATAAAGCTCATACCATCCATATATTGCACAATACAATAACTAATACAAATTACGATTTCCTTTTCCTTGTTTATAAAAAGCCGTAGCTTATTAGGCCCAATTTATAGCTTATTTGTTTAGCAATCTAGCTTTTCTTATTTTTCATACATTCCTGTTAGCATCTAAGACTTTTCCTGAATTTTTTAGATTTTTCCAGTTATTATTTTATTTTTAATCATTTTTCGAAAGTAAAAATCTTAAAAAATACCAATAGATAAAAAATAGAAAAAAGTTTTAAAAAAATTACAAAAAAATAGTTTTTAGTTAATTAAAAGATATCTTAAGATTTTAACATTCAAAAAATCATTTCACCACTTTTAAGAATTTAAATTTTCATATTTTCTTTTAGTTTTAAAATTTAATTTAAAAATAGAATTTTAATTTTTAAAATAGTTAAAAATAGTTTTCTCTGCTTTTATAATATTTTAGATTTTTTTTAAACTTAAAAATCATTTTTCCAAATTTTTAGTACTTAATTTGCTATTTTCTAGGATTTAATTAGAATAAATTAGTTTTTAATTCATAATAAATTCAAAAATAAACAAAAAAATGTTTTTTTCTTTTTCCTAAAATTTTATTTTGTCCTATCTTAGGTTTAGAATTTTAGTTTAAATTTTTAGGGTTAAAATTTAGTTTACTTGCTTAAAAGTCGCGTTTTATTTGATTTTCGTATTTGTTTAATTGTTTAATTGTTTTTAATTGTCCAATTTAATTGTTGCTTTAGATTAACAAATCATCCATTTGCTTATTCAAATCAGAATCCAAGCTTAAACGAGGTTTCAATTTCACTAGTCGTTGGGGATAACGACCCGGGTGATCATACTTACCCGGTTTAATATACGTATTATATATTATTATATATATTTTTGAGAGTGAATTTTATCAAGGGTAACTTGGTAATTTTCTTAAATTCTCTTTAAAAAGTATAATATTTATAAAATATTTATAGTATAAAAAAAACAGCTATCAATCATACCAGCAATTCAGAGAATTTCTTGTCTTATTTCTATTCATTCCTTTAATTCATTTTCCTTAAGTATAAAAGTATAATTGTACAAAATCAAGTAGGGGGATGGGAGAGAAATAAACCGTTTGACATATGTTTTGCCTTTGATTTTCTAATTTTCTTTGAAAATTATGCCAATTTTAAAATTTTTGACAAATTTTTATTAAATAACTAGAATTAATCATTGCCGAATCCACATTACCCTTTATTATTACTTGCTGAGATTTAAGCCTAATATTCCGTTTCCATCATATTACTTAAAAATCTACCAAAATATTGAGTGTGTTGGTAGTATTGTAGACTTTAGAACTTGGCATGTACATCTTCTTGAGACCTAATTGATTAGTAGGAATAGATAGTTCAAGAAGGCAACACTTAAGAAATAACCCAAATAGCCAATATGTGTACGTTTATCGACTTGTTACACTGACTTGTCGACCTCCCGTGATAAACCCTTCTGTTGTACTCATTATTAGTGCGAGATACCCCTAGATCACCCATGTTGAGCCAATTTATGTTTTCACCTACTCTAAATGTTTCGTTACACCACTTCACCTTAGCATACCATGTAGTCTTTATTTTCTTTGTGTTTAAATCTCTGGCTACTTAAGTCCATGGTTCGGGGGAATGGGAACGAGAATTCTATACTTTCGTGGAAGACCAATCAGTTATGATCTATCAAGACCCCACTATATTACCACTTTTGACATTGTTTATCTCAAGTAGGGGGATGTACGTGTAATATCAAATGTTGCAGGGGCAATAACTAAAGATATAAACCCCTGTATCATTTGCATATTTACCATGAAGAAAAGAGGGTGCAACAAAAAGGCCACCCATGTGCTAAAAATGTAAAGATGGTGCAAAATAAAAAA
>BQNB010036694.1:4676-45247 GCA_026074375.1 Tanacetum coccineum | reverse complement strand
GGCATTACACTTACGCAAGCTCCTAAGTCTGCTAAGGATTTTTCAAAACAAAATTATTAATATAACAAGGTATAGAAAAACTCCCTAGGTCTTTTTCCTTCGGAGGTAGAGAATCTTCAAGAATAGCCGAGTCATATGTGTTTTTTGATGCTTCGGTTTGGTACCCCATTCTCGGCCTATCCATAAATAACTTCTTCAGGTAAGTAGAAGATTTTTCACTATCCATTAATTCACTCAGTACCTCCTTCTCTTCATAACTATCATCAATCAATCGATTTGGAAAATGAATTATGAATTGACTTTGCTTGAAAACTTGCATTCTATTCTGGTGGCTCGATACGCTGTATCACGCAAGCTTGATACAACGTATTGAGGGCATTTTAGTTTCACCAGTAGTTGAAATTGACTTGACATGATCTCTCGGGTTTGTTTCGATTGAGCTAGGAAGACTTTCAGATCCCCTTTCTTGAAGTACCTTGCTCATTTGCCCGATTTGAGTTTCCAAAGCTTTGATCGAGGCTCCTTGATTTCTAATAGCAACATCTGTTGCAGCTCAAATTTCCTTGATCAAGTTAGAGTTTTCATCATGCCTCTTTGAAGATTGAGCCATAAACTTGCTCAGCGATTCTTCTATCATTTGTCTTTACTTTTAATACGAAGGATTTCTATTGTCTATTTGGTAGAATCCCAGAGCAGCTGCTTTATATCTTCCTCCTTGGGGGAATGGTACTCCAAATTGAGTGTAGTATGCTTCTTCAAATGTTTTTCCTTCTTCTTTAAGCGGACAATCCTTAGTGTAGTATAACAACCTAAGAATTTTCATCAAATTCAAAACCTATTTTACTATGATCACAATTGTACGGGGAAATTTTTCGCTTTATTACATTACTTGCATTGTCAATATCTCAGTATATACAATGTAACATGCAAAACTAAAGTAGACTCTCACGCAACCTAACCTATGGCAACCTGTCTTCAATATGTCAAAGAAAATATCATAAATGTCCAAGTCAATATCTAAAATGCTTATTACCAAGTACATTATTTCTATAATGAACCATGCACAACGTTCTTTCAAAACGGGCTTATAAACCGTAATCGTATACTTCTAAACCCTAATTTCATGAAGGGTTAAATATCTAAAAGAATATACCACGCTAACAAAGCAATGTACAATAATATAACATCTCATTTGACATATAAACTCCCCTAAAGTCCAAGTACACGTCTTATGTACAAGCAACAACACTCAATATACAATGGAAAACCCTAATTAATCAATTCATAAACGTCATACCCATTTTTACAGCTTAAACCCTAATGACAAAATCATAAACCCTAACCCGAGCTAAATAACTACACTAAGACCCTTCTTCGTTTTTATCCATGTAAAAACACCTAAACCAACTCTCAAATGAAGTTTTAATAACTTAATTTTATAACCTTTTATCAATCTATTATCAACAACAATTTCATCATTCTACTCTCAAATACAACAAGAAATAAATCCGAGAAACCCTAAATGAGCCCTAAATGATCATTCAACCCGTTTTCTCGTTTCTAACCAATTCATTCTCAAATAAGCAACCAAGAGTCATTGTAAACTCATAAAATGAATTTACAAACCATTATCCATCATTATCCATCATTACTTTGACAATGTACAAGATTTACAAAGCTAGAAAACCCTAAAAGTCTTATACGAACCCTAATTCCAACCCACGGCTTATTATTCCATTTCATCCCATTTTAACTTAAAACAACTATCAAATATCATTAATAATTCATATTACATTGCTCAAGATCAGTATTCTATCACCCTTGATCATTTACACACGAAATACAAGCCAAGAAAGCCAAAGAAACCCTAAACGAGCCCTAGTTGGACCCGTGACCCCATTTCTTCATTTTAAACCCGTTTTAACCCAAACCAATTGCTAATCTTTGTTAATAATCCCTAATACAGACCTTGAGCACCTATTTTCGCCATTTATAATCACTACACACGAAATGTAACCAAGAAAAACTTGTGAAAACCATGCCGAGTCCAAAACAGACCCGCACCCCATTTTTGGCTTCTTTAACCCATTTTAACCCTAACCATGTGCAAGGAACTTGCATAAAATCCTTCTAGACACCTTGTAGCAGCTCACCCAGCTGCTTAGACCTTTCCATGGCCAAGAAAGAGGCCACATGACCTCTCTTTTATCCAATAGCAGCCGTGGCAGCCCCATGTGATTCCAACACTTCAATCTAAGTTTCTAGGCCTCCACATCTGAGTTTATAGTTGGTACACATCTTATCCTAGTCCCTACATGTGTCAAGAGCAGATGTTAAGCCTTGCTTACTCTCCATGATCCCAAATGACTATAAATAGAGCCCTTGGTAGCTCTTTAGAACTCGCACCACCCATCTCCTCTCTCAAACCCATAAGATAGCAATCCTTTGCTCCCATATGATCCTAGGATCATTAAAGAAGGTCGAGAAGCAAAGCCCTGAAGAAATTGAAGCCTCGGAGTGAAGATACAAGGCGTACGAGTGGAAATACTACCCGAATCGACCCATTTCCACCATTTTTGATCCTTGAAGCTCAAACCCAGGTTTTGAATGTTCTACTTCTGCTACTACACCCTTATAATGTTCATATGATCCTAAATATACTCTTGTTAAAGTTTCATAACTCAATTCATGCTCATTTTCCATAAAACCCGTTCATTTACGTTTTGAAACCCTAATTTGACCCATTTTACTTCCTAGCTTAACGAATCGTTATTTTAAACTTGTGTTGCGTTAAAACTTCATATTTTAGTTTATTATAACTTATAAATGTCTATTGAAATGTTAAACTAAGCTTGCATGGCAATTTGGACATGTTTTGTAATTATAATCCATGCAAGGGGTATATATCGTAACTTTCTGAAACTTATAACTAAAGGGGCTGAATATGTCATTTTATCAAAGTTATAACTATAGGGGTCTATTATGTCACTTTTCAAAGTACATGGTTTACTTGGTATATCTTTTAAACTTGAAGGACCAAAGTCGTAAAAATGCAAACTCCAAGGACTATTCTGCAACTTTCCAAACCCTAGGGTCTAAAATGTAACATTTTGAAAAAGTATAGATTCATATCTAAAACATTATATGACATAACTTTAATTAACGCTTCTCGTGCTTAACATTTCTAGATATTGAATAAAACGCTTAAAACCGATCATCCGGAAGCTATATTGTACCACAATACTAGGGAGCTTCATATTAAGAGGTTTCATCTTGGTATTACGTTCTGACTGAGTTGTTGGGTTTACGATTTAAAGTGCCCTAGCTCCTCAAACGTTTACTGAATGACTTCTGAATTATGATGGCCCGAACGGTGATACAATAATTCCAAACTTTCCAATCAAACTCATACCAATATTAGACTCTCTGAACCAAAGTTCTAGAGTACAATCTTCCTAAGACTCAACATATTTACTTAGGTTGCGTGACGTGGCTGTTTACTATCATTTACTATATCAACCTTCCCTGTTAAGATTGTGATAAGGTCGTCAGCTTTCATTTCAGAATATTTATTACATCTACCTATCAGGTGAGATTCATAACCTCGCCTTTACTTATTTTACATGTTTTATAAACCCGCGAGGGGGATACATGCTTGTTACAAACTCCTTTACATACTCATTTATCTTATAACAATGTGATTAACTTTTCATAAGACTCTTAATGAGTTTTCAGAACCCAACCTCACATATATCAATACTTTATAACTGTAATACTGCTATAGAACCAATGAATGCAAGTGTTTTTTTCCAACTGTATGCTATCCCAGATTTATTATTCCTTAAGTAGCTTCCAGTGCCATTATTCCATATCATGAATCATTAATTACTTGCATTGCGAGTGAACACGAATATTGTGAATAGATCTATTAGGGGTGACGGCTCCCGTTGGTATACCCATGCTTGGGGTAGCCAAACGCACTATATTTGTCCTAATAGGTAACCTTGGCAAGTTACCTTTTCCACGGGGACATCTGTCCCGAACCTATACACACGGTGATTCCCTGTTAATGTATTGATGTCATGAGCTTAGGTGCAATAATAATGTTACCCTGATTTTCCATGATAATTGTATTCGTTGCAATTATTACCATTAAGTATGCATTCAACCATATGATAATATTCAACTATTTTCCCATGATAATAATTTCTCCATGATATTAAATGTTCTCCATGATAATTATCCCAGTAATGCCAATATTTCCATATAATAACCTGTATTCAATTATTACATTTTACAAAACTCAATGAATTCACATCAACTTTGTTTTGACCCATTTTTAGTATGTTTTCTCAGGTATTGACAAAGTTTCGTACGGGTGGCAATGGACTCGAAGATGGCTGAACTGTTATCATTCAAACATAATGTTTTAGATTTTGGGACGTGCATTTTGTAAAAAATCTGATTATAATGAATGATAACTAAATTTTTCCAACAACGTTTCTTTTAAAGTTGTTTTCTATGATTATGATTGTTGTATCCATGAAGTAATACCCCAGATTAGCTTCCGCTGCAATATTGTAAAAATGGAGGTGTTACAGATTGGTATCAGCGCCATGGTTATAGAGAACAAGGTCAAAACCTTAACTATAACCACATTTCATTTTTCAGCCATCAAAGTCCTCCGTGCCACTACATTCCGAAACAAGTATGTAAATATACATATCTATTATACTATTACATAAATAACTTATGTTATTTACAACTAGGTTGTTAATAGAACGATGTCTTCTCCCAACCACTCTACTTCCGATCTTGAGGATGCTTTTTCCTCTATGAATATTACTTCCAACTAACTTCACAGTTCACACCGATTAATCCCAGCTTCATCAGGAATCAGTTCTTTTAACTCTTCGGAAAACTCTAACGATAATATGATTCCACCGGTATTCTCATCTTTCTACAATAATACTTATTTAAAGGACGTACAAGCAATTTATGCTAAGGAATTACCTATTTCATCACTAGATCCTATTACTCCACCAGCTATTTTGACTTTATATTACCACCATCACTACTATTTAATCCTCGATATTTCTCTATTCCTGAAGAACTATTACCACCTAAGAAGCAAATCCATTCCCCATCTTCTTCCTCAACTACGTTATCTAATTCATCTCGGAATCAAACTTGTAATTTATCTTCCTTAGTTTATACTCCTACCCCTCCTCAGGTATTTGAAATAGAAAAATGTTCAGATAAGATGTATCTGAAACATCATGAGAAACAAGTTGAAGATATCTTGAATTATTTAGACGAACTCTATCTTCACCGCATTGAGAGAATGGAAGAAGGACGTATAAATGGTAACGAACTGAAGACTGAACTCAAGGAAATCCGTACTCAGATTATCAAACTTCAAAAGAAACGGTTAGGGAAAAAGGATAAGATTGCCTTTGCTCATTACAGAATTTCCGATCTTGAACAAATCATTGAGAAAACCCAAGCTTATCACCAAACAAATCAGGAAGATCTTTAGGATGTCATCTACCAGCTCAAAATCATCAACTCTTAAACTAGTTATAGCTTTATCCTAAGCCACGGGATGTGTGGTATAAATAAAAACGCTTGTCAAATCCTGACTATGTACAGTAGAAAGGCAAGTTATTTATAAAGGAAATCCCGTTTCATACCTTATTGTTTCCAACTTATCTCTCTCTTCCATCATTATCTCCATCATTTGTATCATTATCTCCGTCTTCATGAATCATACCATAACCCCTAAGTGCTTAAAATTCAAAAATAAGCATTTCTCTTTAAGCATTTTAAGCATCACATTCTCTTTTATAACTTAGGATGTCATTCTTATTACGTGTTATCTTATGTTGATAGGATGCCTCCCAAAAGGACGTCAACATTTGAAACACCAGCCATAACTTTAGCTGCCATCCGGCAACTAATTAATGATGGCATTTCCTCGGCTCTGAAAACACAAGCTGCATCAATGGCAAATACTGACAATACTAACAAGAACACCGGGACAAGCGGAACTCCAGTAGCAAGAAAAGGAATCAACGATCACAAAAGAAAGTTTAAAGATAGAGGAAACACCACCAACAACAACTATCCCAAACACAACAACAATAATCATTCCAACAATCACATTAACAAAAATAACTACCCAGATAACCACAACAAAAACAACCATTACCACCAACAGCAGCATAGAAGACAAGAAACTATTAGGACTTATCCTACCAAGAAATACCATGGAAACCTCCCTTTGTGTACAAGATGCACCCTGCATCACACAGGAGTTTGCACTGTCAAGTGTCGAAATTGCAACAAGGTGGGTCATCTGACCAGGAACTGCAGAAGCAAAGGACCAGCCACGGGAAGCAACCTGCTATCAGTGTCTGTAACTTGTCATGCCTGTGGAGAGAAAGGGCATTACAAAAGTTAATGCTCATCAAAAACAGACAACGATACTTCTCACGTTTCTAAGAAAAGCCTATCTGACGAATCCCTCATCATTCCAAAGAAAGAAATTTGGCTTAATGATAAACTAACTATAATGGAAGAATCATGGGATTATGGATCGAGAAATCAAGCAACTAAGACGAAGATGCATCCCTATAGTCAAAGTAAGATGGAACTCTGAATTTACATGGGAACGTGAAGATCAAATTCGTGCTAAATATCCACATCTATTTTCCAACATCACTCAATCTCTCAACTAAATCTCGAGACATGTAACATAAGTATCAACTCTTTTTCATATGTAAAGTTATCTATGAAATAATAAAGTGATGATTCCGTTACATCTTGATATCAAAACCGCATTCGTTTGTCAAATTTCTACTAATTCTATTTATGTCAAACTCTAAATACTCTCCTCATACCTTTGCAACATAAATTTTCATCCTCAGATTATTGGGCCCGTCATTACAAATCAACATCATAGAATATTATTACTAACAATACATTTTTCTACTCATTAAACATATTGTGTTTTTATGCTTAGGTAAGACGATTTATGATCATCTTATTGAAATGAATTAGGTCACTTCTTCATTTGAATAAGGAAATTATAAATCCCTGAACTATGAATTTATAAATTCTCAGTTACAAGGAGTTGGACGCTTCTTTTTGTAAGTGACTAATTATAAATAAGTAGGCTTAAGTATATAACATACAAACAAGTTTCTTTCAATCCGTTTGTACAAACAATTCCTTAATCATTATCATTATTACCTTCATCATCTGTTCATTTCAAAATTTGTATCTCACGTGATTAGCAACTCTCTTACAATCGTTCCTTGACATCACTCATTCCATGATCTCCATATTCTAAAATTTTATGTTATATTCTGCAACGTAATAACAAGGAAACACACAAGAATCTATACAATGTCAAATGATTTCAATACCACTAGGTATGAAAATTTTGACAAAGACTTGTGATAGCATTCTTATTCGATGTTGACTTTTAAAGGTTAATGAATAACGATTCTTTACAATCACAGTAGTGCAGCAGAAGCATGGTAGGCCCATGACCCACAGGTTCCGTAAATCAAAGTATTTCACCCAGGTTCTATCAGGATCTGAAGAAATTCTATTGGCTGTCATCAAGAGGTGTAGTCTTGAAAATAAGTAGACGTGTGAAAGGAGGTAATTATAATTATGGTGCGCAACATAATTATAAATGCATCACACACGTGGACTTGTAACCTTGATTAACCTAACATAAAAATCAAATTCATGCCCAGTACCTACATCTATTCACTATAACTTTCAATTAAATCTCGGGACGAGATTTCTGTAAGGGGTGGAGACTATAACAACCCAAGAATTTTCATCAACCTATTTTACTATGATCACAATTATACGGGGAAATTTTTCGCTTTATTACATTACTTGTATTGTTAAATCTCTTAGTATGTCATGTAACTTGCATAACTAAAGTAGACGAGCTCACAGTCAAACTATCTATCATTCATGTTCTTCATATAACAAGTCAATACATTTTCCCCCCCATAACATGTCAAATCAATATCATAATATCATTATTACAAGGTACATTATTCCTATAAGGTATCATTTGCAACATCATATCAAAACGGGCTATAAACCATTATCAGATGCTCTAAACCCTAATCTTATGGAAGGAATTAACATCTAAAGTGAATGCACACAATACCAAAGCATATGTACAAGTAATATAACATTTCATTTGAAATATAAACTCCCTCCAAGTCAAGTACAAGTTTTCAAAGCACAATGTACGAGTCATTAAGCATGACATCCAATAAAGCCATTTTACCTCTGTTTTCATTCTAATTTCTTCACCATCACTTATGTACAAGCTACTACACTCAATATACAATGTGTAAACCCTAATTATTCTATTCATAAGCTTTCATACATCTTTTTACACTCAAAACCCTAATTCAAAACCCTAAACCCTAAAACCGAGCTAGTTTGTCTAAACCATGACCTGTTTTCTTGCTTTACCTGGTAAACACAACCAACACTCAAATAAGTTGTAATAACTTATTTACAATCATATCAAATCCTATTCAATCACTATTCATCATTACATTTCATCATTTTTACTTCACGTGTAATGTAAACATATCCTTAGAAACCCTAAATGTACTAATTGGTTTCATCTTAACACGTTAACCATCTCGTTTTAAAAAACCATTCTAATCCAAAATAGACCAACTCAATGGCCATTGTAAACTCATAAAATGAGTTTAAAAATCAGTATCTATCATTAACTTGCAATGTTGCAAGAAATCAAAGACCCAGAAAACCTTACTAATCCAGAAAACCCTAATTATGCCCTAATTGTTGGGTGATAGTTTGGTAAGGGCTGCCACTACTGCTTCTAGCTTAGAAGCAGAGCAGGACAGTGGTAACATAACTAAGACCTAATCTAAGGCAACACCTAATGAATCTAGTTCCCCAGGAACTACTTCAGGTGGTGGTCCCAAGCGCCAAGAAACCATGGGGGATACAATTGCTCAAACTAGGTTTGAGAATGTATCTAAACTTTCTAATGATTCATTGCTCGCAAGAGGTAACACACTTCGAAGTGATGAGGATAGTCTTAAACTAAAGGAATTGATGGAACTATGTACCAATTTACAATAAAGGGTTCTTGATTTGGAGAAGACAAAGACCACTCAACAAAATGAAATTGCTAGTTTGAAAAGGAGGGTCAAGAAGCTTGAACAGAAAAAGAGGTCAAGAACTCATGGGCTGAAAAGATTATACAAAGTTGGTTTGACTGCTAAGGTAGAATCCTCTGGTGATGAAGAAGATTTAGGTGAGGATGCATCCAAATAAAGGAGGATAATTAATGCTATTGGTGCAGATGAAGACATTACTTTGGTTAATGATGATGCTAACAAAGAAATGTTTGATGTGGATACTTTAAATGGTGAAGAAGTGTTTGCTACAGGACAAAATGAAAATGTTGTTGAAGAAATAGTTGATGCTGCTCAAGTTAGTACTGCTACAACAACTATTATAATAACTACTGAAGAAATTACTTTGGCTCAAGCTCTAGCTAACCTAAAGAGCATAAAACCTAAAGCTAAAGGGATTGCTTTTAGAGAGCCAAGTGAATCAAAAACAACTATATTTTCACAACAATTGTAGGACAAAGGTCTATCATAAGACAAAGGGAAATGAATATTGGTAGAACCTGAGAAGCCTTTGAAGAAGAAAGATCAACTCAAGCTTGATGAAGAGATTGCACTTAAATTACAAGAAGAGATTAATAAAGAGAAAAGAATTGCCAGAGCTGAAGAAGAAAAGATTGATGAAGCCAATATTGCTTGGGATGACATTCAAGCAAAAGTTGATGTTGATTACCAGTTGGCTGAAAGACTGCAAGTTGAAGAACAAGAACAGTTTACAATTAAAGAAAAAGCCACACTGTTTAAAGAACTCCTAGAGCAAAGTAGAAAACACTTTGCAGCTAAAAGAGAAGAGGAGAAGTGGAACAAAGCACCAACCAAAACTTAACAGAAGAAGATCATGATTACCTATCTTAAGACTATGGAAGGCTAGAAGCACAAAGACTTGAAATCTAAAGACTTTGATTCTATTAAAGAATTGTTTGACAAAGCTTTCATAAGGGTAAACATGTTTGTAGATTTTAGAACTGAGTTGGTGGAGGGTAGTTCAAAAAGAGCAAGAGAAGAGTTAGAACAAGAGAGTACTAAGAAGCAAAAGGTAGATGAGGATAAAGACACAACAGAGCTTCAAAGTCTAATGGAAGTCATTCCAGATGAAGAAGAGGTTGCAATTGATGTTGTACCTTTAGCTACTAAGTCTCTAAGTATTATTGACTAGAAGATCCACAAAGAAGGAAAGAAAAACTATTATCAAATAGTGAGAGCTAATGGAAAGTCTCAAATGTACATGGTCTTTAGTAAATGCTTAAAAGTTTTACTAGGGAAGATTTAGAAGATCTATACAAGCTGGTAAAAGCTAAATATAGATCAACAAGACCAGTGGAAGACTTAGATTTAGTATCATAGAATGATATGAAGACAACGTTTGAATCACATGTAGAAGATGAAATCTGGAAGTTGCAACAAAGGTACAAAGTTTTGAGCTAGAAGCTATTTGACTCATGTGGAGTGCATTGCTTGAGTTTGCAATCTGGAATGATTTACATGCTGGTAGAAAAGAGATATCCCTTTAAACCACCTACAATTACATATATGCTGAACAAGAAGCTTCAGGTTGATTATTTCAGTGAAATAGCATATCAGCTTCTTATTTGGAAGCATCCTCCTGGTGATTATGAAGCTTTTAATGGAGAAACTTAATGATTTTGGAGATTAATATCAAGTTTAAGGGAGGATTTTTGGGATTAAAAGCCTTCTTAATGCTGCTAGTATTACTGCTGCTCTTATTGATGTTAATGTTGCTCAGTCAAAGTTAGTGCTGCTGGAGAATTTCAATAAAAATTATTCTAAGTGTTTAAGACTGCTGGTGAAGTTATAACTGCCAGTACAAAGTTAAAAACTGCTAGAGGAAGTTACTATTGCTAGTAGAAGTTAAGACTGCTCAGAGATAAAGACTAGAAAATATGCTAAGTAGTTACTACTGCTAGTACAAAAGTTACTACTGCTAAAGTGGATGGAAAGTTAAGACTGCTCAGAGACTTAGAAAAAAAGCTACTAATATTACTACTGCTAGTAACAGAGAGTTAACACAGTTAGTACAAAGTTAATGCTACTGAAGAGTTAAAGGTTGCCAGTGAAGAGTTTAGTACTGCTGAGTTAGTGTAGGACTGTCTTTTGTATTTATATTAATGAGATATTTTGGTAAAAAAGAAAATGTATAAGTTATTTGTTTTTAGAAGATTATGATACTAGATAGTATTGTAAGCCGTTAGGAACTCCTTTCCTTGGTGTATAAAAGGAGGTCCTAGGGCATAGAGATTGATGTACCAAAACAAAAATCAATCTTAGTCTTAGATTCAAGGTATTTGTAACCCTAATACTTTGAGAGTATTCATATTATTAATATTGAAGCTTTTGTTTTGTTGAATTATATGTTCATTGTGTTTACTATTTCATTGATAATTCTTCTTAATATTAAAGATTAGATTTCGCATAATCTTTAATACATTCAAACAAAGTTTCTACTATAGTTGTGTTAGATTTATCTAATATAACTAAACCTTATACAAGCTTAAGGAATTCGATCTATTGAAGTGGGACCAACAACATCCTTATTTGTTTATTATAATCTATCTTAGGGTTTAAAGCAATGGTGATCTTGTTAAACCCTAGCTCATAGAGACTTTACCCACTTACTGCTTAAAGGCAATTCATACACTAGTAGTCCACTAACCAAGTCTTTACCAATTAATTGAGAACGTACTCGTTAATCCCAAGGGTCACCTGCCGATCCAACTAAGCTCGCAATCTAAAGGTAAGGATATGTTATTATTCGTGATCCTATTGGTCTAGATGTATAAATCACTATATGGAGAGCCATCCTGACATCTAGATTACTTGGTCTGTATCGCTAGATCCAGTTGAATGATAGGTCGCATACAAAAGCACGTAAACGAGTATAAACTGATAAACATAAACAAGCAATCAACGATAAATTAAGCAATCGATATAAACAAAACCAAACATTAAATTTTTATAATAATGTCTTATAACCCAAGGTATTAGCCTTCAAAACGTCATAATCAATACAAGAAAATAATTTAGCCAAGGTAAACTAACCGAGTTAACGAATGATACCAAAAAAACGAACGATTACAAAGAGTATATGAGAATACAAAGTTGTTTCCGTATGGAATTAATTACTTATAATCGAACTTTCCTTCTGCTCTTTTGCTGCTCTTCTGAAAATTGACTTTTATGGTTAGGTACGAAAAATATGATTTAGTCACACCGAAACAACCCCAGTTTTTAGTTTTCTATTTATAAGGTTCTTGAATTTGGTTGATACAGCGATCGTAGGGTTTCTAGAGTAGGGACCAACGTTCGAATATCTTCCAGAATATTTTATTACTTAAATTTGAATACGGCGTATGGATCTTCTCTGGATACGGCGTATTGATCATCATTCCTTCGTGGTCTTTAGTGAAGTGCAGGCACAAATACTCCATATCTTCCTTGATGGATACGGCGTATAGGATGTCAGAATCGGTTTCTTCATATTTCTTCGTTTAAGCTCCAGAATGCGTGCCTTTTAGCTAATCTTTACCAAGTACTCCATAATCACTGCAATTATCAAATACAAACGATTAAGTAACAATTCTTTGCAATAATTATACAAAATGTGTTATTTATAAGGGATAAATGATGCTATAAAAGTGACGTTATTTGATGTCATCAAATATCCCCCCACTTGAATCCTACTTGTCCTCAAGTAGCCTTTAGAAGTTTATAAAAATGTATCTCTAAGGATTTTTTTTCTGTTTAAGCATTTATTTTATCTATTACAAGTACACAACCAAACACCTCACGAAATAGGAAGATGAAAACACTCAAATCACTCAACTAATCTATATGGTAACATGTAACTAATTCGCTCAATTGCTCGGTCGTGAGGAGTATTCTATCATAAGCTTGGTAAGGATACATATCTCCACCACTAGAGCTAAGGAGTGACAAGTTTATAGAGGTAAAATGGGTTTTTATTATAAGGCTTAGGGTTGATCATTCTACAATCTTTCACCAAAAGTACCATACCAACAAGGCAGCTGAATCACATATACATGGCCGTAACGACGGAATAGACATGTGTGTTCGATCATATCCTCATTCGAGTTTAACCTAGGGTTAGGATGAAGAACGATATAGGGTATGGATTGTCTAACTTTCACCAAAAGTATTAAACCAACAAGGCAGCTGAATCACGCATACATGGTCGTAACGACAGAATAGACATGCATGATTCGATCACATCCTTGGTCGAGTAAAACCCACGATAATGATTAGGAAAGGAAAATAAATTTTTGTTAAATAAAAATTTACGAAACAAATAGACTAAGTTCAAACACATAAGGTACAAGTTGCTAGACACTTTTTCCCGACCATTACCATGATAAAGACACAACTATTTACACAAATGTCTTGATCATAGATCAAGAACAACAACCTAAGTTGGCGTTTCCGTAATGGTCAACTTCCCAATCATCCCATACTTTACTTACTTTTACAAGACAAGTGGCGACATCTACCACTTTATACAAAACTTTACATCATTGACTTTTTAGACATATCAATGAATAATCGATCCTTCATATAATTCCTTTGGTGTATGCTTTTGCGAAACGATTATCTTTAAACTTTCCTCCTCTTTTTTGTTGCAATTTTTCTATTTTTTCGGTTTTTTTAACAATACATAACTACGAATCTCGGTGTAATTTCATCATCTTCATGATCATAATAACTCCGGATAATTCTTTTTATAATTCTTCATTCTTCGGACGTACCAATAATTGTGATGGTAGTAAAAATACATCAGTTTTGACTACTCTATACATTCCCATTTGCAATGTGAAATTTCTTCCCAACCGTACTAAAGATAGAAAATGAACAAACAGACTCTAGAAATACATACCTTTAACCCCCTTTACGAAACCAGCAACAAATAAATGGACTTAATCTAACTCGAACAAGATAGGCTAAGGGTGTAAAAGGTGTAACGAAATAAACGTTGGTGTTATTCCTAAAGATGGTGATGTGTCCGTTGTGATAGAGTATTTTACGTATCAAGTTTATACTATTTAATTATGCCACTATACCTAAAAACAATACTTTAAACGCAAGTGTAACCCCGATCAGATAAATTTCAGGTAAGTAGGGTGTTCGTATCACTGAGAGTGGAAGTTAACTCTTAATTCCGTACCTGTTATTTTATTTATCTAATTTTAATACTGAATCTTAAACCTATTATATCTAATTAAACCTAAACTAACGCAAAGGGGGGTTTTCTCCTAAGAGACTGGCACGAGTTTAGTTCTAATTATCCTAAGGTGATGGCAAATAACGCACACAAGTGATTAATAAAAGATAGGGAAGCAGTCAAATCTTAGGAAAACGTATTAGCCAGTTTAATCTAATAATATGCCTTGATTGTCTATTCGTGCAATGATTTAATTAACTGCGTTGGTGTATATCATATCCAAAGTTAGGTGGATCTTCTCCCCTGAGACTCAGAGGTTTGTCGCTAGTACATCCTGCATAAATTAACCTAAACCCGCAAAAAGCTCACAACGTTAATATAATTTATCTAGAAACTATATTAGATAGTTATATTGAATCCAGCCGCAATCGAGGCTTTACTACCAACTTACGCTTAATGGAAATTCATATACAAGTAGCCCACACCCACTTAACTACCTATGGGAACATGACGTTATGTGTAATCCTAAGTCACCGGCTTAGTCTACCTATTCGAAACAGATTTTTCTATTGGTGATCCTATTAGTCTAGCTATATGAATAAGCGTTATATGTTTCTATCCCAGACTCTTAGCCTACGCCTAAACAACACCGAAGTTGCAGCGCATTAAATATGTAGGACTAAATCCAGTTGAATGATAGGGAAAACACATAATTAGGCACATAAACGGGTATGAAGTGATAAACATAATCAACATGCAACGAATAAAGAACAATCGATATAAAGACAAATCAAAACATTATATTATCATAAACATGGCTAATACCTAAAGGTATTAGCCGATAGTCATTGTAACAATACACAAAATCATAGATGAATGATTAAACATAATGCTAACCGAATGTGTATAATGAAGTGTAGAGATTACAAGAGTTTTCCCATTGATCGGACCACTTTTCAGGACCTTCTTGGCTTCATTGATCTTCTTGAAATAGATTTATTTGGGATTGACATCCCCTTTCGGGTGAGTAGTGCTCACTAGTTTCGAAGGTACCGAAACGACGAATGTATACCATGTCGGAACAATTTGGATGTTGCGGGTTGAACATATACACGGGCACATTAATTGTATTAATTTGCATACATATACATGTTGTAGCTTCAGTGTCATGAGCTTAGGGAATCGTAATTACTTTTGTGATACTGTATTTGTTACTTTATCATACACATGGAAATCTTGCGGTCCTACTTTATACATTACTTAAACCTGTAAATTCACCAACTTTATGTTGATGTTTTAAAGCATGTTTTTCTCAGGTCAATAAGGTACATGAAACCGGGATACATTGGTGGTCATCATTTTGAGGAGTCAATTTGCAATAGAGATTTAAGTGCATTACATTTTGGAGATTTGTTATGTATTAAAATCTTTTACATTTACATGGTTGAACAAGTTAAGCTGTGAGCTTTTGTAACAAACAACTTTAATTAAATCCAATGTATCATTTTAAACGACTCATATACATGTCGTTCTCATATCTTGTGCTATTGATCTATGAAGTAACACTCTCAGACCCATATTCCACTGCGACCCTATTTAGGGGTGTTACAGATTGGTATCTAGAGCCAAGGATATAGAGAACCGGGTCAAATGTTTTTACTTGGACTATAAGCGTTTTCAAATATTGCATCATACAAATGTTTTTCACAGGACATACACTATTTGGTTGCATTAGTTGGTTAAACTAGATGCTTACATGATTTATATACGTGTTTATATTATATTATGTATATACTATACTGGTCTTATATAATATACTTATATAAGTTTATATTATTGTTTCAGATATAGTCATGTCATTGGATTCTGCTCATTCTAATGTGTCATATACTTCTATTTCCTCTGAGGCACAATCATGGAGTATCTCGACTATGAACCCTTACGAGGAGATTGCCTAACAAGGGCAGGCATCACCATTGTCACCAGCTTATGTGCCTGACCCTATGGAGCTAGAGCATCATATACCAATGTACGTTTCGGAGCCAGTTTACTCGAAGTACCTTGCTCTATCAGGTGATTATATTCTAGTCGAGGACCAGCCTCTACCTGCTGCTGCTTCACCTGCAGCCCTATCACCGGGTTATGTGGTTGACTCTGATCTGAAGAAGGATCTGGAGGAGAGCCCGATTTACTATGCTACTGATGTTGATGACGATGAGGATAAGGAGGAGGAGTCCTCCGAGGATGACGATGATGAGGAGGAGGAGCACCTAGCTCCCGCCGACTCTACTGTTGTTACTTCTCTAGCTATTTGTTGGGAAATAGATTGTAAAAGACTTAATACTGATAGTATAACAGTTAAGTCTGGTAGTATTAGTTAGTTCTGGCAGTACTAAGTTAATACTGGTAGTACTAAGTTAAGTCTGGCAGTACTAAAGTTAGTACTGGTAGAGTAGCAGTACTATAGTTAGTACTGGTCATATTTAGTTAAGTCTGTTCTAGTTAAGTCTGTTTATGTAACAGAATAGTAATAGTTATCTTAGAGATATCTTAGGAGATATCTTAGGAAAGGATATGCATTATCCTTTCACACGTTTGTAAAGCCCATTAGGGTTTCCTTGGTGTATAAAAGGAACCCTAAGGCACAATGTTATGTACGTGATCGAAATATCAATAGAAGCATTAGAGCTTAATAGAAATCAATAGCAAATTAGTATTATTGTTTCTTCTTAATTCTTGTGTTAAGATTCCGCATTAACACTTGATATTCATAGTCAGTGTCTCTCACATAGTTGATTTGGATTTATTCAAGTTAGCTATTGTCTTACAAAGGCTATTTTGTGGATACTGTGGATGCCAATATCCGAGCTTCTAAGAGGAGGACTATGGCTACAATAGAGGTGGTTGATGACATCAAATAACGTCTATTTTATAACATCATTTATCCAATGTTATTAACCCATTTTGTATAGTTATTGCAAAGAATTGTTACTTAATCATTTATATTTGAGAATTACAGTAATTATGGAGTAATTGGTGAAAGTTAGCAAAAGGCGCGCATTCTGGAGCTTAAATGAAGATATTTTGAAGATTACTATTCTGAAGACCAATACGCCATATCCATCAAGGAAGATACGGCGTATCCGTGCCTGCACTCACCAAAGACCACTCATGAATAAAGATCAATACGCCGTATCCAGAGGACTCAATACGCAGTATTCAAGATATAGAATCAATATAATATTCTGGAAGATATCAAGCGTGGTCCCTACTCCAAGAAATCCCCAATACGCCGTATCCAACTCTTGGATACGCCGTATCCAACCGACTTCCAGACCCTATAAATACAAAACTCAAAAATGAGTTTTAAGTGTGCTAAATCATATTCTCGATACCTAAACCACAAAAGTCGATTTTTGTAACATTTCGTATTTTCAGGTCATTTACGACGCTATTTAATTCACTATTTATTTTAGTCTCGTACGCATTTACTTTTAATTTTAATAGTTAAGTTAAATCGTGTAAGCTAAAAATTATCATTTAACGTAAACGAACATCAAACAAATTAAAGTTTACGTCAAATAAACATTCTTTTTATTTTTACAAAAGTAATTATTAACTTTTTTGTTTTTTATTTTTATCGGTTACGTAAAGTGTTTACGTTTCGCGATAAATTACGTTTAGGCATTCTCGGAACCACCAAAATTAATCTACGCTTCAACAAATACATATGTTTAATCCCAATGCTCAAAGTTTTATAATATTTCACCCATGTAAATAATATTAGCCGAATTTCTCATAGAAGAACCAAACTAGAAACAAATTGATACAAGATATAACCTTATAAATAAAACTACACTTTATCACTTCAATATATGCAAGATATTTTACCACAAATTATCAAAGAGATATCTAGTCCCTTTCTCCCCCTTGAAATCGTGGGATAATGCCCACCTAAGGAGACCAAGAAACACAAACTAACTAACAAGGACCATGTACAAACACTAGCAATTAAGACCTAGCCAAGACTTGTTGTTTTGACCACTTAGTCTTCCCAAAAACCCTCACCATGTTTTGCTAAGCCTTGACCACTCCCTAATAGTAATATGGACTAGTCATGTGATATATAAGCTAACAACTAGTAAGAGATGACACTTACACACTTTTCCTTAGCTAAAAATCAACCCATTTCTTCCTTTTGGTGCCTCCTAGCCACGTCCAAACTCAAACCCTTACACAATCTATAATTTTTTTTACCTCATATACAAGTATTCTCATAACATATTTAAGCCATTCCAAGAAGATTTAAAGGCTTGTTAAACATTTGCAAGGTTTAAACAAGTTAGGGTTTTCTTGTTAAATTTGGGTTTTGATCACAAGAGTGTGATCTTGTTTTTCATTCATCACTCATCCACCTAAGGTCTATCTAAGTTCTTAATCTATTCCATTATCTATTTGCATGTTTTATATATTTGTGTATAGTTAAATCACCACCTAGGTATATTTTATAAAGTTTATAAAATATGTACATGTTAAATCATACCCAAAATTTTCCAATATACATGGGGGGGGGGCTAATATGATGTAAAAATATATAATATGTTGTAAATCAAGGGATTTACAAGCATTGGAATATTATTGTATATTAATTTTGTTATGTTATTGATTATTTTATTGATTTATATATGTTATTGGGAGTTAAATTAAATGTGTTGTGATTGGGACAATTTCTTGGACATTACTTGGACCAAATATGGACTAATGGACACTATAATATATGAGACATAGGATATAAAGAGTTATGAAAGATTTGTGGTATTTTATTAAGTTGAAAACTAAATAAAACAAGTTTATATATATATAAATACCTAATTATTAATAAGGGGCTGTTTTTGTTTGAATTCCAAGACAAGGATTTTATGATTTTATAAAATACTACATGTCACAAGGATCGTGGGAATTGTACGAAGAACTCCTACAAAACGATTTATATCGTCGCAAGTTTACGATAAAAAGTATTTTTATAAAAGTAATTTTATAAAAACTGACTACTGTTCATAACAGTGGGCTGATGGAAAATATTTTAGTTAAATAGAACTTTTAATTACGAAGAAGTGCTCGAAAGAATCACTAAAATCGGATTTAAAACGAGTAAGATACGACGTTTCAAAGATTCGACATAATATATATAAAAGTTGTGAAACCGTGCACGTTTCAGCAACTGCTGAAACTCACTTTCGAGGGCCTTCCGGTCCGATTGAGTCGAAGTGTATAACTACAAAGTTGTTCGGGACGACATTTTACATAAACCGGCCAATTTTCATAATTTTCGGATGTATAGTTTGTAAACTAGACACTTTTCCTGGCATGAATAGTGTTGGTTCGTTTTTAATAAAAAAATTTGTGAAACATTTTAGAATCACTTATATAATATTTATATGTGTTTTTAACTTTATAAATATTATTTTGAAAGACGATTAAATTACTTATACGATAACATTATGTAAGTAATAACAACATTAAATCGAGTATTTTTGACGAATAATTAAATTATTAGATAAGTATGCTATCTTTGCACATACAATTACGTGGACATTTATTTTACAAGATACAAATTTATATTGTTTAAATTTTATAAATTAAACAAAGAGTATTAGGTGGTGATGTAACGCTATAACTTGTGATGTAGTATTTAGTATAAATACATTACACTCATTCAGCCTATAATTATTTAGGTTGCATTCGGACCTTCACGTGACATTTCCACTCATTGACTTACGCTATTTATTCATTCACTAAGGTGAGTTCATAGCCCCATTTCCATCTACTTGTTTTACAAATTCTACGGGGTGAAATTACATGCTTGCTTTACTATGGACACAAGTGTTTTAAATTATATGTTATCCAGATTATTGCCGGAATATTATTGCTTAAGTTACCGCATTGCCATTTAAGTCCCTACCAAATCATGAACCGTCAATTGCTAATGTAGTGAGCGCTAGTGTTGTAGATAGATCTATCGGGACTGACAATCCCCACCTGGAATTCCTGGTCACAAGTTGATCATGGCGCATTTAACATTTTGAGGAACTTGTAGTCTGTTTGGCAGACACCCTATATTTATTTTATGGCACTGACAGTTAAGGTTTCAGGGTCATGAGCTTAGTGCAATAATACATGTTTTGGACTACTGAATTTGTTTCAGAGTCTACCATTACTTAAATCTTGTGGCCCACTCTCTTACTAATAAACCTATGAATTCACTCAACCATTATGCTGACTTTTAGCATGTTTAATTTCAGGTCCTAAGGTGTGATTTTTGAAGGGGAGCTGCGGAGATATCATGAAGATAGATTTTGTGTTGTCTTTAAATTCGATGCACTCTTTAACTTTTAAAAACCTATGTCATCTTTTGAAACCGTGAAACTTTTGTGTAACAAATGTATGTTGAAGTTTTATGACGCTTTTAAGTATGTGGGACCTAATGTGAAAACTCTGATATTTTATAATGCATCGAATGTACTTAATTAAAACGTCTCTTTGAGGTCGTTTCTTATATCTTATTTGTTGTACTATGACGTGACACCCCATTATTACCAGTCCGCTGCTACCTGATTTTGGGGGTGTTACATTGAGGAACACTAAGGTATTTCATTAGGAGTTGACCAACAGCAAAAGGCATGAGTCCAATTGCTGACCATTTCATTATCTTTGACTAAGAATTGAAAGTCAAAGATATACAATAGTATCTTTTATATAATAAAAAAAATACATTATTTCGGAGTTTTCTATCAGATTAAATTTTATGTGAAAATAAATTGGACCAATAAGAATGCTTGATTTTGCCACGTAGGCAAAATCGTGCGATCTGATTGGTTAATAAAAAGTCAAAATTGAATCAATTTTGTCAAAATTGAAAAAAATTTGTGAAGAAATTTAATGGAGAAAAAAAACACATAAAAATATATGTGTCAAATTTGTGAAAACAAAAACTTAAAAAAAGGGAAATAATTAATAAAACTTTAGTAGTTTAATTTTAAATAAATTATATGGAGTTAAAAGTGTAAATTTATAAATTTACAAGTTTTATTATAACTTTAAAAAATAAACAAATAACCCTTTAAACTTTAAACCTCTAGACTTTATATTTTAAAATACAACAAACGTAAACAATTTCTTACTTCTAAGCCTTTGCAATAATCAATTTTTAACGCATATCTTTGAGGCCTTTTGCCTGCTATAACCTTAAGAAAGCTCCATGAGGAATTAGATGGTTATCTTGATCAATCTTCCTATGATTTTTTTTTGGGTAAAGGGACTAAACCACTTTTGATTCAAATTACAAGCTTTTCCAAACAACCATGCAGCTATTGTATTGATCTTATTTTCTATTGTGAATACTTGTTGATTACCATTCACTCAAGGTGAGTTCGTAGCCCCTTTTTCTACTACTTGCTTTATTAAATACGGGGGAGATTACATGCTTGATTTCTTTGGACACAAGTGTTTTCAAAACTGTATGCTATTTCCTGATTACATTATTGCCTAAGTTACCGTATTGCCATTTAAGTCCCCTTTTATCATGAACCGTTAATTACCTGCTGGGTATACGCTAGTGTTATGGATAGATCTATCGGGACTGACCATCCCCGTCTAGGCTGTGGTTTCTAGTTGACCATTGACGCATTTAACATTTGAAGAAAATTCGTAGGATGTTTGGCAACATCTGTATTGAGAAAATTCGTAGGATGTTTTTGTAACATCTGTATCCGTGTTGGGGCACAAACCTCGAGTACTGGTTTGATTACAGTTTATTACGTTAAGGTTCGGTGTCATGAGCTTAGGGCAATAATACATGTTTTAGACTATTGAATGTGTTTCATAGTCTACTATTACTTCGATCTTGTGGTCCACGCTATTTCCTGATAAACCTATGAATTCACTCAACAATTTTGTTGACGTTTTAGCATGTTTTAATCTCAGGTGCTGAGGTATAAGCTTGGATGGGAGCCGTGACGGATATCTATTAGAGGGATTCTGATTTCTTAAATTCAATGAAACTTTTGTCTTATAAAATCTTAATGTCTTTTTAATAAAACTATGGGACCTAACGTGAAAACTCTGATCTTTTGTAATGACATCGAATGAAACTTATTTTTAACGTCCATTTAAGGTCGTTTTCTATATCTTGATTTTTGTACTTTGACGTAGCACCCCAATGTTACCATTCCGCTGCTACCTGATTTTGGGGGTGTTACAATATAATACTTGATGAAAATCATACCAATGAAAATACATTTAAAACTCAATTCATTCATATATTTTGCATCAATTATTTATATAACACAACCAAAATAATTTAAAGTCAAAGTTGAAGAAAAATGACTTTGAAAGTCAATAGTGGACATTTATTTAGAGACGAAGGGAGTAGTACTTACAGCTACACTTATGACATGTACATTAATATATGCAAGACTCATCCAATACTTGTATGCCCACACTTATTTCGCGGCTTATCGTGTGTTAAAATAAGCACATCATGTTTCTGATGCCTATATATATATGCTTTCTATCTCATCAGTTTCATTCATAATCACAATCAACCTAAAAATATATATATTCACATATCATCACTAAGAAGATGTCATGTGTTACCAAGAAGATGTCATGTGTTACCAAGAAGATATCATTTAAGAGCCATGCAGATGGACACAACAATGTTGATAATGACGTCTACTATTATTATCTACCATTGGCTTAGTTAGAAGGTGATGTCGATGATGACGATGCATGTTATGACTATGCTCCAACAGCATTAGAGGGAGATGGTGACGATGACGATGCAGATTTTGATTATGCTCTGGCAGCATAAGTTAAATAGTTAACACATAACATGAAGTATTCTAATATTGGCATGATTACTAGTGAGAATGCGGGAGAAGAAACCCTAATCATGAGGACTTATTAACATTGAGAATTTCTTTTTAGATCTAGGGTGCTATGTATATGGTTTTACTATATATAACTCTGTAACAGGGGTTAATTAAAAGATATAGGTTTCGAGTTAGAAATTTAAAATCCAATAATGTAGTACATTTTCTGATACATGAATTGATTTGAAGTAATTTCTAGTTGTGCAACATATCAAGAATTCAATGAGCTTGGTTAAATATAAAGGACTTCTATACAATAAGCTAGTATTACTATTAACTAATCAAACATATAAAAAGCAGTGATTGTTGTCAAAATGTAACACAATTAATAAAAATCATGATAATTAAGAAATCTTAATTACATAAAAGATCTACATCATAATATCCAGCTTTCACAACACAAAATCATCTTTGGTACTTAAAGAGACAAGAGCGAAAATACCAGTGTACTTTCTCAAGCCACAAACATAAACTAGAAACTGAGTACATTATCGACTAGTAGAGTTGGTTAACTTGTTTTTTAACTATTGGACCTAGCCCTGATGCATTACATGAGAGTCATGTGTGATTGGATGACCCGTCAACCATAACATGCATGTCACGCACACATGAGAGTCCTGTGTGACTAACTTGTGCTAAAATGATCTTCTTTAACACTAACAGCTTAAACTATTAACAACTACATATGGATTATACATTTCATACTTCCTTGTTGTGTTAATTTAGATTTTACAAAAGTACTAAAATTATTGGATATTTGGATCTAAATCTTGCCAATTTGGAATTAAAAAATGTATATATGTGCTAATAAAAGTACCAACTGACGTATTGGTGATTTTAGTGTCATCGACGGCCATTTAGGCAATGATGATTTACTAGAGACTGATAAGATTTCATATTCAGCTCGGATACGAGTTAGAAAAGTGTAGAGTGCACACTCGTTGAGCTAATATGAACTCGACCATGACAGAAAAGCGAGGGTCAAGGGGGTTGCTCCCCCTTACGAGGTTAAAGGGCAGAGCGGGTTGAGGGGGCAGCGCCCCTCGCGAGGTTTGGGGCAGCGCCCCAAAACCTAAATGATTTTTATAAATCTGTATTAAGGATTTACCTTAATTTCCCACCAAAACCCAACCAACATAACTGTTGGTGAACAGTTACATAACTGTTGGATATCAACCACTTTTAACTGTCTCAAACTTCTGTTTTCATAAATAGAAGTTATCTAGTCTCAGAATAGGATATGAAAAACATATACAATTCCTTCATTGTTCTTGATTTGTGATTCATGTGCCTAGAACCAAATTGCCATTCTCTTTGTATTATCCCGATTGAGATTTCGTGCAACCCATGCATCTTATAGGGTCAAAATACTTAATACGGAAAGTGAACTCAACACGATACAACAGAGATATCCAGGATCATCACACACACCCCAATTTCTAACAAGCGTATTAAGTATTTGTTTTGATCATGGCTGGAAATACGGTGAAGGAGATGACTACAAATTTTAGGAAACTATATAAGTTTGAAGGGCATAATTTTAGGCGATGGAAGAAGAAGATGCATTTCTTGTTGACGACGTTGAAGGTAGTTTATGTGTTGACAACACCGATGCCGGAATTGATGAAAGATTCAACAGTGGAAGCAATAAGGATAAGGGCAAAGTGGGAGAACGATGACTACATATGCCGATGGCATATATTGAATGGTATGTCTGATTCTCTCTTTGATGTATATACGAATGTTGAATCGACTAAGGAGTCGTGGGACTCACTTGAATCCAAGTACATGGCAAAGGATTCTTTAAGTAAGAAATTCCTTGTTAGTAATTTTAACAATTACAAAATGGTCGATTCTAAACCGGTCATGTAACAGTATAATAAACTCCTTAGGATCCTTGGACAATACACACAACATGGCTTGAAAATGGATGAATCCATTTATGTTTCAAGTATAATTGATAAGTTGCCTCCTTCCTGGAAGGATTTCAAACATACTTTGAAACATGGTAAAGACGATTTGTCATTGGTCCAACTTGGTAATCACTTGCGTATAGAGGAATCTCTAAGGGCGCAAGACAGTGAAAAGGGCAAGTGTAAAGAAGTTAATGGACCTTCTGGGAACATGACATAAAAGGGTAAAAATAAGAACAACAAACAAAACAAAGGAAAGAAATGTGATTTTAAAGAACACAGTAGTGGTTCGGGGTTCCAACAAGAAACCTAAGTTGGAATGTTGGAAGTGTGGTAAGACCACTTCAAGAGGGATTGCCGTAGTGGTAATAAGAAGAACGCAAATGCTGGTGGTTCGGGAAAGGGGTCTAAGGACCATTCCCAAGACCAAGGTAAGAATTTAGTGCCTATTTGGAATAGATTTCTTAAATTTTCTGTTTCACTAATTTCTGAAGCATTTTATGTGCAGGTTGATGCAATTGCATGGTGGATTGATTCCGGTGCTACAACTCATGTTTGTAAAGATTGTTGCTAGTTTAAGACATATGAACCGGTAGAAGACGGATCTGTACTTTACATGGGTGATGATCATTTCGCTCCTGTTCATGGAAAAGGAAGTGTAGTGCTGGAATTTAGTTCAGGAAAATCTATTACTTTGTTTAATGTCTTGTGTGTTCCAAAACTTCGTAAGAATTTAATTTCTGGTCCTGTATTAAATAAGTATGGATATATGCATGTTTATGAATCCGATAAGTATATCTTATCGAAGTGTGGTGTATTTGTAGGATTTTGTTATTATAACAATGGTATGTTTATGTTGAATTTGAATAAAGTGCCGGATGATTCGGATTCTGTTTATATGTATTCTTCTACTATTGTTAATTCCTCATTATGGCATGCTCATTTAGGACATGTACACTATAAAAGAATGCTTGAAATGTCTAAAGATGAATTGATACAAGCCATTGATGAAAATCCTGATAAATGTACTACTTGTATGTTAACAAAAATCACTAGGCAACCATTTAAACGTATAATAAGGAAATCTGTCATACTTGAATTGATACCTGCTATTGATGAAAATCCTGATAAATGTACTACTTGTATGTTAACAAAAATCACTAGGCAGCCATTAAAAAGTATAACAAGAAAATATGTCATACTTGAATTGATACATAGTGATTTGTGCGATTTTCATGCAACACCATCTTTAGGTAATAAAAAGTAGAGTAAACTGCAAAAATCATCCATGTGGTTTGTAGTTTGTGGCACTAATCATCCCTAGCCGATACTATTGGCACTAATCATCCCTAAGTGGTGAAACGTTCAGCAAAAATCATCCCTAGAGGGATGATTTTTGCAAAACTTTTTGTTAAACTTTTTGCAAAAATCATCCCCAATAAGGATGATTTTTGCTGAACATTTGCCACTCAGGGATGATTAGTGCCAATAGTATCGGTTAGGGATGATTAGTGCCACAAACTATAAACCACAGGGATGATTTTTGCAGTTTACTCTAAAAAGTATGTGATAACTTTTATAGATGATGCATCTAGGTTTTGCTATGTTTATTTGCTACATGCAAAAGATGAAGCCCTAGATAAATTTAGAATTTATAAAACAGAAGTTGAATTGCAACAAAATGACTTAATTAAAACCTTACGCACAGATAGAGGTGGTGAATATTATGATCCTGTATTTTTACAGTAGGAATCATTCATGAAACTACAGCTCCTTATACACCACAACAAAATGGTGTGGCTAAAAGGAAAAATAGAGCTCTTAAGGAAATGGTTAATTCCATGTTATCTTACTCGGGTTTGAGTGAGGGTTCTGGGGAGAAGCCATGTTAACGGCTTGGTATTTATTAAATAGGGTTTCTAATAAAAGGAACAAGACTACTCCATATGAACTTTGGTATAAGAAACGACCCAACTTGGCATTTTTGTGAGTTTGGGATTGTAGGGCCGTTGTTAGGCTTTCTGACCCAAAACGGAAAACTTTGGGTGTAAAGAGTATTGATTGCATCTTTGTTGGATATGTTGAGCATTCCAAGGCATATAAGTTTTATGTTATTGAAACTAATGACTCGGTTTCTATTAACTCAATTATAGAATCAAGAGATGCAATATTTGATAAGAATCGTTTCTCTTCAATACCTAGACCAAATGATATTATACTAAATTCTAATGAATCTCAAAGGGATGATCATTCTGATGATGTACCAAGTGAGATTCCTGAACCTCGTAATGGTAAAAGAGTTCGCTAAGAAAGCATAATCATATGGTTGCTGTATTTTCAGGCTATATTTAGTTGATGGGTATCGAGAGATCAAGTTCGGATCACAATACTCTTATTGACTATTTGTATTGAGGAAAGTTCCACTTAGAACCTATAATGAAGCTATGCAATCTCGTGATGCTGCTTTCTGGAAAGAAGCAATTGATGATGAGATTGGTTATATTATGGTACAAATAATTACTGGGTTCTTTCTGAGTATTCCACACTGGTTGGACGAAACCTTTAGGTTGAAAATGGATCTTCAAAAAGAAAGATGAAAGTTGAGGAAACTATTGACATTCTAGGCTCGATTGGTAATTCAAGGCTTTAGACAAAAGGAAGGGATCGATTACTTTGATACCTATGCACCAGTTGCTCGTATCACTACTATTAGATTGTTGTTAGCTTTAGCAGCTATTCACAATCTAGTGATCCATCAAATGGATGTCAAAACAGCATTCTTGAATGGTGATTTGGTTGCAAGAAGTGTTTTGAAGCAACCTGAACGACTTTGTTATGATGGTTAATGAGCATAAGGTGTGTAAGCTAGTTAAGTCATTGTATGGGCTGAAACAAGCACCTAAGCAGTGGCATCAAAAGTTTGATGAGGTTGAAACAATTAAACACATTATAAGCTACCATCAATTAGGCATTTAACCGAATATGATGTAACCTCAAAAATGATGGATATCTAAGCTATCTACCAATGTTCCCTACTCGTTTTAATCCTTTTCCAACTCCGACACATACCCTTTACCCTTCAATGTTACATTTTAAACTTTATGGTTTTAAGCAGAATTTTACTCTTACCTGCACGCCCTAAACGCACTACTTAAACACTCCCATAATTAAAACCAAAATTCATCATGCTACATATATGTCCTATGAACCTCTCATAGCTCTCCCAAAATCACTACCCTTTTATAAATACCCCTTATAAATTCATTAATTCAAAGTGTTTAAAATTCGTCCAGAATCTGATCTTCTAAAAGTATGACCTTAGTTAACCAACTTAGACCTCACTATGACCTTAGAAAAAATTCAGAGATCACACACAATATATGAACTAACTTCCACATGACATAGAGCCTCTAACTCAGTATCTAAGTAGTTTTAGAAAAATAGAAACCAAAACTGAAATTCGTCACTGTTTTACATACTGATTTTGTAATGACCATTTGACCCACTTTCGAACCATAAAAACTTATGAGGCCGACTTTTATAGAAAGTAGACTCTCTGAGGTTATCTCCAATATGTTGTAAATTATTTATTTGATCTTTTATGACCGAGTTATGCTCGTTACAAAACTTCCTAACTTTCTGCAGTGAATTACGCATCTAATTCGAGTGATCTAAGCCCTAACGCACGATCATATCGCTAATCTAATTACTCAAATGATTAAACTAACATTAATATATCATAAAATTTCTAGAAATTACTAACCCTAATTTATAAAACTAAATTTAAACCTTAATCCATCATAATTAAGTTACTAGAAAAATAAACGAACTATAATTAAAAGATCGGATCGTACCTTAATGCGAAACCCTAAAAATTTCGTCTTCTTTTTTTCTTCTCCTTATGGCCGGTCACACATAGGTATGGGGAGGGTTAAGGATTCTAGGTTTAGTATATATAGGCACCCTAGTTGTGTTTTAAACTAAATCTAATTAGGTCTTAGATATAAACTAGGATTCTAATTATTTTTCTTTTTCTTTTTTCCTTTTACTTTTTACACCACTCGGCCGAAAATTATATATTTATATTTTTTTTATTTTTTTTATTATATATTTACAATTAAAACCTTAAGTTTTTATAAAAACCTTAATTAATTTGACTATACCTTTTTGCTTAAACGCAGTGTACTATCTTTCTAAAAATAACTTTTCATTTCCAACCTAACTTTCTAAAAATAGAAATTTTACATTTTCTTAATCTAACACTTAAACGCTAAACCTATCTTAGATAACTAACACAAAATACGTATACGTATATATTTACTTACACAATTAACTTGCAAACGCTCAATTATCAACAATCATTTCTTTGTCATTAAAAATGAACGAAATGAACTCAACAAATTTCCCCATCATTCTAATCTCATTGAGATGATCACACTCAATAGATTGATTACCAATACCTCATAAACATATAAAAACACATATAAACACATAGAATCACATAAACCATACTTTGCAACAGACACATAAGTCAACACTAACGGTTTGACTAACCTGCTCAAGTCATGGTTGTCACAATTAACCCCTCCTAAGAGAAATCTCGTCCTGTGATTTAACTAGCCAACGTATCAGCACGATCAGCAAACAACTGAGGATACTTAGACTTCTTATAATCCTCGCATTCCCAAGTAAACTCAGGGCCTCGCTTGAAATTCCAACAAACCTTTACTAACGCTATCTTGCTACGCTTCAAACTCTTAACTTCACGATCCATTATCTCTACGGTTTCCTCAACAAAACGAAGAGTTTTGTCAACCTTTATTTCATCTAATGGCACATGTAAACTAGCATCTTCTGCCAAAATTCTACAAGTTTGACTACGTGAAACGTATCATGAACCCCACTAATTCTCCGCCCAATCTCAATCATAATCCACAAGACCGAACCTTTCACGAATCGTCATGGTCTTACGTAAATCTTGGTGCTAACTTTCCATTTTTTCCCAAAACGTATTAACAACCTTTCCAAGGTGATACTTCAACATCACTCGATCGTCCTACTTCGAATTCCAATGGTTTGCGTCCGTATTGTTAGCATAGCTCTTTAACGATCTCTTGTTGCTTTGAGTTTTTCCTTTATCAACATACACCTTTATCAGTTCGTTCTTGAAAACATTCAGGTCCAATCAAACTACTTTCACTTATCTCAGCCTGATAAAACAGGCTACCTACACTTCCCCATCCGTACAAGGCATCAAACGGAGCACATTTTATCTCGAATATAGTTAAGTTATTGTTAAGAAAACTCAGCCACTGGTAGATGAACATCCCGCTACCACCAAATCAAATTACACACGGCCCTCGACATATCTTTCTAAGGTCTGAATCGTACGACACCCCCCCATCCCACCTCCTACGCGCGTGCCACACCCACCCCTCTTACTTTGTCCATCCGTTTGGGGATGATAAGCCGTACTCATATCTAACCTCGTTCCTAATGCTTTTTGCAAAGTCTACCAGCAATGTGACGTAAAATCGTACACAACTCTATCCAAAATAATCCGACTGACGACCGAAAACACTAGAACTCCAATGCTCGCGACGATTCATCGACATAGATCTTTGCCAATCTCTCAGTACTATAGTCTTCTCTTATAGCTAGGAAATGAGCTGACTTAGTCAGTCTATTGACTATAACCCAAATCGTGTCATTTCTACTTTTTGACCAAGGTAACTTTGTGATAAAATCCATAGTGATCTTATCCCACTTCCATTCAGGTGTCTCGGGTTGTTGCAGCAAACCTGAAGGCCTTTGATGCTCAGCCTTTACTTTTGAACATGTCAAACACCTACTAACATAAGTAGCAATCTATCTCATCATTCCCGGCCACCAATACCTATCTCGAAGGTCATAGTACATCTTATCAGCTCCCGGATGCACAGAATACTTAGTCTTGTAAGCTTCGTCTATAATTATCGTTCTCATGTCCCCTATCAATGGAACTCATATACGGTCCATAAAATACAAACTCTTACCCTTTTTCTTTTCCATCTGCTAATCCAAACCATGCAGATTCTCCATAAGTATATTCTCTTTCCTAAGCGCCTTACTTTAGGCTACCTGTATCCTTTCTCTCATTCCAATTTGGACAGTCATTGCCAGGGCCCCTTACACACCTAGGTTTCAACCGTTCCTTCCTACTAAGTACATCAGCCACAACATTCGCCTTACCAGGATGGTAACGAATCTCGCACTCATAATTACTAAACAACTCAATCCATCTTCTTTGCCGCATATTCAGTTCCTTCTGATCAAAAATGTGTTGAAGACTTTTATGATCGATATAGATAACACTCTTAGTACCATACAGATAATGTCTCCAAGTCTTAAGAGCAAACACAACCGCTCTTAGTTCCAAGTCATGCGTCGTATAATTCTTCTCATGGGTTTTTAGTTGTCTTAATGCATAGGCAATAACTTTGCCTCTTTGCATGAGTACACAACCCAATCCTTGATTTGATGCATCATAATAAACCACAAAATCTTCCACTCCATTAGGTAGCGTCAATATTGGTGCATCACATAAGTTATTCTTTAAAGTTTGAAAAGCTTATTCTTGCTCCACACCCCACACATACTGCTGATTCTTCTGGGTTAACGAGGTAAGAGGTTTAGCAATTTTGGAAAAATTTACGATAAACCGTCGATAATAACAGGCTAATCCCAAAAATGATCGAATCTCAGAAGGCGTCGTAGGGGTCTTCTAATTCTTTACTGCTTCTATTTTGCTTGGGTCTACATGTATACCATTCTGGTTAACAACATGACCAAGAAAGTGCACCTCTTGCAACCAAAATTCACACTTGGAGAACTTGGCATACAGCTTCTCCTTCCTTAACAGTTCCAACACCAAACCCAAATGAACTTCATGGTCTTCCTTCGTCTTTGAGTAGATTAAGATGTCATCGATGAACACAATAACAAACTTATCTAAGTACGGTTTACAAACCCTGTTCATCAGATCCATGAAAACTGCAGGTGCATTGGTTAGCCCAAAAGGCATAACCGTAAACTCAAAATGTCCGTATCGTGTTCGAAACGCCGTCTTAGGTATGTCGTCTTCATGCACGCGTAGTTGATGATAACCTGACCGAAGGTCTATCTTGGAGAAAAATCGCGATCCTTGTAGTTGGTCAAACAAATCATCAATCCTTGGAAGAGGATATCGATTCTTAACCGTCAACTTGTTCAGCTCTCTATAGTCGATGCACATACGAAGCGAACCATCCTTCTTTTTAACGAATAATACTGGCGCTCCCCATGGAGAATGACTAGGTCGTATGAAACCCTTGTCTTGCAACTCTTGCAGCTGCCCAGACAATTCTTGCATCTCTGAAGGCGCTAAACGATATGGAGACTTCGCAATTGGCGTCGCTCCAGGAACTAGATCTATGCGAAACTCCACCTGCCGTTGCGGAGGCAATCCTGACAAGTCCTCTGGAAACACATCCTCAAATTCACGTACCACGGATATGTCGTTCAACTTTGGTTCATCCTCCTTTGCACTCTTCAACGCTTTGGTGATTCCTACAGCCCGTTCTCCATGTACCCTAAGGATCCTACCATCCTCCACGGGTATTTCTACTACCTTCTCATGACATACTATCACAGCCTTATGTTGGGACAACCAATCCATTCCCACAATCACATCAAAGCTTCCATGACCCAAAGGTATCAAGTTTATGCTAAACAGGGAACCTCCTAGTTCTAGTTTGCAGTCACGGATAATTCTATCCACTTCTACTTTCTTACCATCAGCTACTTCTATTACATAACCAGGATTCACAATGCTAGGTCTCACATTAAGTAGGGGCGCAAATTCAGTAGATATGAAACTAAAATCGGCTCCAGAATCAAATAATATGGTAACAAAGTGATCATTCAGAGAGAACGTACCCGTTACAACGTTAGGATCCTGGACCGCCTCCATTGCATTCACATTCACGTTGTAAGCTCTTCCTCTAACTTGGTTTCCATTGCTTCGGTTATTTCGGCTGCCCTCCAAAGCCAATTGATTTCCAACTTGTCCAGGTGCTCGATTCAACTTGGGACAAGTATTGCGGAAATGATCTGGACTACCACACTCATAGCACACTCTCGAATTGTTACTCATTCTCACAGCATTCACCGGAGCTACTTGCCTAACCGGTGCCCGACAATCCCTGACAAAATGACCCGGTTTCTGACAATTGAAGCACAATCTGCAGAATCCATTTACTGGGTGATGAGTAAAGCACTTGTTACACTTAGGATTTGAGTTCCCGGCTTCATTTCTAGCAGGAGTTGTTGCCACGAACCCAGTTCCCGTCTTTGCCTTCTTGTTGTCTTTCCAAAATCCTCCAGTCTTACTAGGCTCATCCACTCCCTTTCTCTTATCACTACCCTTTGTCAATGTACCACAACTGACTGCTTTGTCAGTAAGAATTCCAGCCCTCAATATAGGCAGTCTAATGATTTGGTTGGGTTTCTCCCAAAAGCATTCCTCTAATCTCAGGAGCCAGTCCAGCAATGTACCTCTTAATACGAGATGACTTAGGTGTAACTAAATATGGGACCAACTTGGCCAACTTATGAAACCTGTCTGTATAAGCAGCATGATTAGCTCCCCCCATTATGTGATTCCAGAACTCATTCTCTAATTTTTCCATTTCATTACTTGGGCAGAATTCTTCAACCATTAATGCTTTAAAATCATTCCATGATATAGCCATTGCAGCCATATCGTCCTCTTTGCTTGACATGGTATTCTCAAGTCAAGCCTTATTTACTAGTGAGCTGTAGTATATCTTACTTTGTTCTCCGGCACACCCACAGTTTCAATTACATTTTCTATTTTCTCGATCCAACGAGTAAGCGCTATTGCACCACCTTTCCCATCGTACTGCTTAGGATTGCAAGATTAGAATGTCTTAAAAGAGCATCCGTTGTTCCCATCATTTCCATTTCCACCACCGTTATTACCATTATTAGCATTGTTCGCATTGTTAGCTACTTGAGTGATGATGACTTGTAGTTGCTGTACGATGACAGTAGCAACATCGAGGTTCTTATTGTTGTTGCTACTGCTAGGACCACTTCGTCGGTTTGGAGCCATTTTCTATAGGATATAAAAATTATATTCATTAGACGATATAATACGGATCAGAATCTCATCATATAATCAATAACCATATGCATGCATACTACACATCAACAATAATCCATGTAATCATACTTGCAAGTCCACCTGTATCGTGGCGCATGTATAATTATGTTGGCCACCATAATTATAGATGCCCCCTTTCACAGTTGTACTCCCTCCTATGAAGACACTTCATACAACTAAATACATCACATAGCACCTTGAAACAAATAAACCCAACACATAACATAAAGAATAATCCTAGTAATCACTTTTATTAATAATACTTAAAATCCAACATCGAAAATAACATCCTTAATATGGCTCCAAACGCGCAAGAAAACAAAACAAGCTAAAACACAACAACTACTTAGAACACCATGGACAGTGATAAGACACACAGTCTCGATCATCTTTAGTGGTCTTCTCCCACACAGGCTTGCTACTTGCAGTAGACTCAAGGTCTAAATCCACTGTCATTCCCTTCACAACTTATCCTCGTACCTCTACTAACCGTCCATTCATGTTCCACATTACTGGGTAGCCAATGGGGTGCAAAACTCATACATGTGACCCCTTTCTGAAGTTGTGGATGATTCACAAATTCGTACCAGGTCGCGTTCCCATGGTCGTTTCATTGACTCTTCTTCTAAAAGTTTCGTACCCTAAAATGTTCCTGGAAACTCTGGGAGAATCGTGCCTATCCTGCATTTATCATCGTTTTAAACTCTTTATAAATCTTTGATTGTTTTGTCCATCACCTTCTTCAACAGTCATCTATTGTGCAACCATACAAGGCCACATAGCAATAGGAACCGAATCTTGCGTGTTACCCCCCCCGGTTTTTATTTCTGATTTTTGTTAATTCCTCCTACACCCAGTTACCCAAGCCTAAGCATGATATTTTCTACGGATTGGAGGAGACATACTATAATAGATCACATACATAGACTATATCAAGACACGGATCTCAAAATAAAAAGAAAAACTGAACAAATAATAATATAGTAAAAATATAAGGTACTTATATAAAACTATTGAAAATAAGCATAATTAGTAAATCCTTACACTATATAGCCCTAAAGCATCTATATGAGTGACCCTAAAGCTATAGTTTAAGGCTCAACCACCTAGTTCACATATAACCAACATCTCCTGATACCAACGTCACACCCGCCAAGGTAGAAACCTAGGCGAAAAAAGAATGGATATCATCCCACAACACACTGTGTCTCGTATAGAGAATACTAACAAGAAAGCTAAAGTATCAGTAAAGACACATAGTGTCATAACAATACCACAAAACCTAACCAAAAAAATCCAAAAGGCGTCTTATCGATGAAACGAAAGTTTCTCACCGAATAGAAAGACATGCAACAATTATCAATTCAATCAAGGCTAAAAATCAAGACAAGAAATAAAAATCTTCATGACATCCTAGGGTCTCTTACTAGCCACTTCTTTCAATCTTATTTCCATCATGCTCACCTAAAAATGATGCTTAAAATGTCAACACAACGGTTGGTGAAAGTTATAGGTTTAAGACTCACATTAAAAACTTTTCAAAACCAGTTACTGCAATTATCAAAACAATAAAGGACAATTATGCTAACATGCAATCCACATACTGGGTAAGAACGTTACCCCTGATCCATTACAACAACTGGGTAGGAACGTTACCCCTGATCCATTTCAACAACTAGGTAGGAATGTTACTCCCGATCCATATGTCACTTACGCACCTAAAAGTCTACCAGCTGGAACTTATACTTAGGCCTGGACCACACATCATTGAGTATTATTTTAACCCTTCAGTTGGATTTGATTGAGTAGTAAAGACCACTCCCAATCGAACAAATCACATCACAAACTACTCTAATTGATCACTAAGCCATGGAGCCTTTCCACACAATTCTGTAGGTCTTATTTCAACCTTTCAGTTGGTTTGAGTTGAGTAGTAAAGACCACTCCCAACCGAACTATTCACGAAACAATAACACGTAGCAAATAATCATAGCAACTAAAATAGTTTAACATATAACATCATTTTAACCCAATAAAACATAAGAAAAAGGGGTTATGAAACTCACCTAAAGCTTAGCTTCCAAAAAGATCCAATCAAAACTTCACAAAATCTCACAAACAATCTAAACAATTAAACACATATTAGCTACCATCAATTAGGAATTCAACCCAATATGATGTAACCTCAACTATGATGGATACCTAGACTATCTATCATAGTCCTATAATCATTTAAAACCTTTACCCATTCTTACATAATTCATTTATACTTGAATGCTACTCTTTAAACTTTCTGGTTTTAAACAGAATTTTACTCTCACTTGCGTGCCCTAAACGCACTACTTAAACACTCCCATAATTCAAACTAAAATTTACCATGCTACATATATATCTTATGAACCTCTCATAGCTCTCCCAAAGTCACTACCCTTTTATAAATACCCCTTATAAATTGATTAATCCAAAGTGTTTAAAATTCTTCCAGAATATGACCTTCTAAAGGTATGGCATTAATTACCCAACTTAAACCCCACTATGACCTTAGCCAAAATTCAGAGGTCACACACAATATATGAACTAACTTCTACGTGAGTTAGAGCCTCTAACTTAGTGTCTAAGTATTTTTAGAAAAATCAAAACCAAAACTGAAATTCGTCACTGTTTTACACACTGATTTTGTAATGACCATTTGACTCACTTCCTGACCATAAAAAATTATGAGGCCTAACTTTCTAGAAAGTAAACTCTCTGAGGTTATCTCCAGTATGTTGTAAATTATTTATTTGATCTTTTATGACCGAGTTATGCTCCTTACAAAACTGCCTAACTTTCTGTAGTGAATTACGCATCTAATTCGAGTGGTCTAAGCCCTAACGCATGATCATATTGCTAATCTAATTAATCAAATGATTAAATTAACATTAATATATCATAAAATTTCTAGAAATTACTAACCCTAATTTATAAAACTAAATTTAAACCTTAATCCATCATAATTAAGTTACTAGAAAAATAAAACAAACTATAATTAAAAGATCAGATCGTACCTTAATGCGAAACCCTAAAAGTTTTGTCTTTTTTTCTTCTCCTTATGGCCGTTCACGACATAGTTAGGGGAGGGTTAGGGATTCTAGGTTTAGTATATATAGGCATCCTAGTTGTGTTTTAAACTAAATCTAATTAGGTCTTAGATATATACTAGGATTCTAATTATTTTTCTTTTTCTTTTTTTTTTCTTTTTACCCCAATCGGCCGAAATTACTTATTTATATATTTTTTTATTTTTTTTTTTTTATATTTACAATTAAAACCTTAAGTTTTTATAAAAACCTTAATTAATTTGACTATACCTTTTTGCTTAAACGCAGTTTACTATCTTTCTAAAAATAACTTTTCATTTCCAACTTAACTTTCTAAAAATAGAAATTTTCCATTTTCTTAATCTAACACTTATACGATAAACCTATCTTAGATAACTAACACAAAATACATATACGTATATATTTACTTACACAATTAACTTGCAAACACTCAATTACCAACAATCATTTCTTTGTCATTAAAAATGAATGAAATAAACTCAACAAATTTCCCCATCATTCTAATATCATAGAGATGATCACACTCAATAGATTGATTACCAATACCTCATAAATACATAGAATCACATAAACCATACTTTGCAACAGACACATAAGTCAACACTAACGGTTTGACTAACCTGCTCAAGTCCTGGTTGTCACATTATCCCCTCCTTAGAGGAAATCTCATCCCGAGATTTAACTAGCCTCTTGCACCTGCATTTGCAATTTTTCAAAAGAATCATTAAGAAGGTAAACTTCAACCTAACTATCACTTGCAGGTCTGACACATACCTCGGGAAGATAAATACACATGTTCCAACCTCTAGCTATGAGCTTTTTTTTTTTTTTTTTTTTTTATTTTTTTTCTTTTTATTTTCTTCCACATTGGATTCAGCTTCTAACGTCATATTAGAAGGGATTAGGTATCTCATAGATAGTAGATTTATATGGACTTTAATCCCATCCCTATCACTGACTTATTCACTAAGTCCCTAGCTAGACCTTTCTACAAGTGGTGTGCTAAATTCTTTTGCGACCAAACAAACTCAATAGAAATCACACCATTCATGATTAACTCTCTAATTATACTATGCTACACCTAAAGAGTCTAGACTTCCATTGATATCTGACTATAAGCCTTAACCATTATGGAGCACTATCACATCGGATAGATATTGGTGCTATTGGTTTCGGCCATATGAAATCTAATGTATCAATTTCTTAGCCATACTGCTTCTTTACCAGCAGCAACAATGCTACAAACCTCATATTCCATAGTAGAACCATGATCAAAGTGTTTGCCTTCTGGAAGCCATGAATGGCTCTCCCCCCAAGCAGGAATAACCCATCCACTCGTAAGAAGATGAATCTCAAAATAAATTAACCAGCTAGCATCCGAATAACCTTCTAACACCGAAGGATATCCCATATATGATAAACCATAATTCATAGTACCTTTCAAGTACTTGAACACCCTTGTTATTGCTTGCCAATGCTGTCTACTAGGATTACTAGTAAATCTGCTCAATCTACCAACTGCATAAGCAATATCAGGTCTAGTGCTAGTCATAGCATACATCAAACATCCAATAGCTCTAGAATATTTGAGCTGATCCACAGGTTTGCCTGTATTTGGCTTAAGTTTTTCTATCGGATCCATGGGAGTACTCACCAGAGAACAATCTTCACGATTTGAATTTAATTGAGTAATTTATCTATATAACGAGATGGTGTAAATACCATCGCATTTAAGTTTTCAAGATATTAAACTTAATACCAAGAATAACGTCTACTTCTCCCATATCTTTCATTGAGAACTTTGATGACAAAAACTTCTTATTTTTATCAACTTGATTTCGGTCAGTGCCAAAAATCAACATGTCATCAACATATAGACAAATTATAACACCTTTATCGGAGCTACTAAATTTGCTATATACACACTTGTCGGATTGGTTTAAAAGAAACCCACTAGACAATACAACCTCTTCAAACTTTTGATGCCACTGTTTAGGTGCTTGTTTCAGCCCATACAATGACTTAACCAACTTACATACCTTATGCTCATTACCCGGCGTAACAAATCCTTCTGGTTGCTTCATATACACTTGTTCATCCAAATCACCATTCAAGAATGTTGTTTGAACATCCATTTGATGGATCACTAGATAGCCAAAGCTAAATAACAATCTAATAGTAGTGATACGAACAACTGGTGCATAGGTGTCAAAGTAATCGATCCTTTCTTTTTGTCTAAATCCTTGGATTACCAATCGAGCTTTGAACTTGTCAATTGTTCCATCGACTTTCATCTTCCTTTTGAAGATCCATTTGCAACCTAAAGGTTTACAACCAGGGGGTAAATCAGATAGAACCCATGTATTATTTTCCATAATAGAACCAATCTCATCATCAATTGATTCTTTCCAGAAAGCAGAATCACGAGATTGCATAGCTTCATTATAGGTTCTAGGATCCTTCTCAATACTATAACAGTAAGAGTATTGTGATCCAACTTGATCTCTTGATCCCTCAACCATATGATTTAGCTTTCCGAACTCTTTTACCTTTAAAAGGTTTAGGAATCTCATTTGGTACATCATCAGAATGATCATCCCTTTGAGATTCATCTGAATTTGGTATAATATCCTTTGGTCTAGGTATTGAAGAGAAACGATTCTCATCAAATATTGCATCTCTTGACTCTATATGGGGTAGTCTTGTTCCTTTTATTTGGAACCCTATTCAATAAATAGCAAGCCGTTAACATGGCTTCCCCCTAGAACCCCTCACTCAAACCCGAGTAAGATAACATGGAATTAACCATTTCTTTAAGAGCCCTATTTTTCCTTTCAGTCATACCATTTTGTTGCGGTGTGTAAGGAGCAGTAGTTTCCTGAATAATTCCTACATATTGGAAAAATACAGGATCATGATATTCACCACCTCTATCTGTGCGTAAGGTTTTAATCAAATCATTTTGTTGCAATTCAACTTCTGTTTTATAAATTCTAAATTTATCAAGGGCTTCATC
>BQNB010036693.1:11087-49951 GCA_026074375.1 Tanacetum coccineum | reverse complement strand
ACTTCGAAACCGAAGAGAACTTCGTGGAAAATGATTTAGTGCAAATCACTTTACGCCATAACCTATTCGGTTTCCCATTGTTCTTTGTAAAAGTCCATTCTATTATCAACCAGCGCCTTCTGCGAATTTGTAATAGAAATGACACAAACTACTTTACGGTGTCATATTCGGCTCCACAAGAGACTCTTATCAGGGATAGAATGCGTTTCACTAAAAAATGTTGAGGAATGAAAGAGAATGGCGTGACAAGTAGTCTGGTGCATATTACTTTTTGCATCACCCTATTTTACTCCCTGTCTTTCTTTGTGCACGTTTATCTTATCACCGATAAGCAGCTTTTATGGGGCCGAAAATTGCACCAAGTAACTCACATAAGCCACCCTTTCAAAATCGTAAAGAAACGGATAACCCCACGCTCTGCAACGAAGCGCGAGTTGAAATCGTCATTGTACTTAAATCGAAGTATCAAGTTTATAGTCTTTCGTTAAAATATCTAATTATTCATTGTACCGTTTGTAATTGTTCTTGTTCTATTTTCTACGAACATTTAGTCATCTAGCATCGAATATCCATGTTAACTTTTTATATTTGTACTTGTTAAAATGAGGTTTTTCAATAAGTATGATGTGTGACAAATGTAATACTACGTAGCAAGTTTAATAATGTAGACCTAGTTACTATAGATGGCGCATGGGTCAACATTAGACGTGCGCAAACCGGTTAACCAGTTCGGTTCGGTTTCAGTCAAACAGGAACCTGTTTCGGTCAATAAACCAGTCGAAACCAGTTTGGGAAAAACCAGAGCCGGTTTGAAACCGGTTTGTGGTGCGGTTTGAGTCGAACCGGTCCCACCGGTTTGGAACCAGTTTGGAACCGGTTAACCACCCAAACCAGTTTGGAACCGGTTTGGATTTTTTTTTCTTTTTTCGTTGTTTTGTACACTATAAACGGAATAAACTTCAACTTTTATTTAATAGAAAAACCCAAATACATCAGAAACGAAATACATTGGAAAGGAAATACAACACAATGCAATGAAATTTAAAATACAACATCAACAACATAATGCAAGCGAATTAAAAATACAACATGCTAATCGAAAATTAGTACTCATCTTCGGCTTCTTCGCTGCTCACCATATAATCATATCGTGGTCCTCCCGGAGACATAGTGCCTTCGCTGCTAGCATCTAGTGCAATTTCTTCATCGGATAGTGGAATGGCTTCATTTTGTTGCACCTCGTCATCAAAGACACCTTCTTCAAAGTCCAAGGGTGTTTCAAGAGGGCATTTGTCTTGTTTACGCTCTTTAGCGTCCAAGTGATCCTTCAAACACATGCACATCTCTAAAGACGCCGGAGTGAGTCTTGTTCTTCGGATTGACAACACCCTCCCACTTGTTGAAAATGCGGATTCAGAAGCTACCGAAGAAGCTTGTACACTTATTATATCCATGCCATGCGGATAGAACGGGAAAATTGTTTCCTTTTCTTTCAAAAACCTAAGACATAAAAACTTGCAAGTCTTTTGGGTTGAGTGTGTAACAAAATCTGAATTGACATATCGCTCATATCGCCTAGACATTGTTAGGATCAGTAGTCCATGACTTCTTTTTTTGTATGTGCGTTCAAACCGACTTACATACGGTCCTCGTATACTTATTTTCGCCACTAACCTTCGATGAAGTAGCCCCACCACTTGTTTGAGATGATTGAGTTGGGTTACCATATTTTGCATAATAAAGATTATACAAACCTTCCAAAGATTCATTAAAATAACTTTTTGACTTAGATGCAAAAGTATCGTCAAAAAACTCCAAATCCCTACTTATCGACTCGATAAGATAGTCTACCCCGTTTACATTAAAACATGGATTTAAAGCGGCTGCACAAGTAATTATCGATGGCATGTGTTGAAAATACTTCCTAAGTTTTTTCTTCATTGGTTTAATCATACTTGACAATATACCCCCCTCAAGTTCATATTCGCTTAAAGCCGTACTCATGAAGAAAATCTGTTGAAGTACCAGTGGAGATGTTGGGTAGTAAACCCCCGATAAAATTTTTGTGGCATTGTTAAACACTTCAAGTAATTGGGTTAAAGATTGAATAATAACCCAACTTTCAGCCGAAAAATGATTACACCTATTCTTATTGGCCAAAACGTCATGATAATACGCCAAAGTAGTTTGTTGTTTCAAACCACTTAGGAACATATGATAAGTGGAGTTCCATCGTGTTGGAACGTCCCAATTTGGTCGTAAACAAGGTTTCTCTGCATCTTTACAGATTTTAACATAGCGTTGTCGGGTTCTTGCACTTGATTTGAAAATATCTTTTAACATTGTCTTAAAAGACTCTATTATTGCATCAATCGCGGGGACCCCTAAACCAGCTTGCACAACCAAGTTAATGATGTGTGCAACACAACGACTATGATAAAACCTACCCCCCATTGGTGGATCGTATTTTAATTTTAGTTTATCCATGGCGGATGTGTTGTTGCTAGCATTGTCCAATGTAATTGACATAACTTTATCTTCCAAGTTAAAATTGGTAAGGACTTTTGTCAACATTTTAAACAAGGCTCCACCCGTGTGAGGAGACGGAAACTCTTCGAATGAAATGACCCGCTTCATCATTTGCCAAGTACCGGGTTCAATCCAATGTGCGGTAACACACATGTAAGAACCGGGCACCCCATGAGGAGCGGACCATACATCCGTTGTTAGGTTGACACAAGCATTTATGTTACCAAAACTAGCAATTATTTCTTGTTTAGCCACCAACTATAGTTTTATTGCATCACGTTTGAGAGTAGAGCGACTTACATGAGTGTATCTTGGTTGCATAGTGTTCTGGAACATCCTTGTTGTTTGCTCGTGGTCAAAGTGGTTGAACGGTAACGCTCGTGATCACCAAAAAACCCGCGAATTGTTCCGAAGATAATTCCTGAATCGTACCTGAAAACACTCCCATCTCGAGCCATAAGGAGGTTTGCCCGCTTCAGGGGATTCTGGTTTTGCTTGTTGTTCCTTCTTTGCATCACATGCGGTTATGGATGACTGATATGTTCTTCAAGTCTTGTTGGGAAAACCGATCCGATAAGATTGAAAGCATTGCTTGTGGGCTATTGAGCTTTTTGTGACGTTGTCGGGGTCATTATGCAAAGGTTGAAGTCTTTCCAAATATTGGGGTTTCGATTGGTTGCTATGATTTCACGAATTATCGGTGAACTTGTTGAACCAACACCGGTGGCAGTTGAGAAGGATGCGGATTCACTTGCCATTGAAGGAAATTTGATTTTGCTTTGGATAGTTTTTTTTTGCTTAGGATTGTGAGTTTTGAGTTGTGATTAACATTGAAACACAACCTATCTATTTATAATGAAATAAAATAGCACAAAGACTGTGAAGATAAGTATGTGGGTGGGTGGACAAGATCCAAAAGAAAATCTGTGGAGATAACATGCATGTGGAGATAAGCATGTGGGTAGTGGGTGGACAAGATCAAAAAAAATGCTATAAAGATAAGCATGTGGAGATAAGCATGTGGGTGGGTGGACAAGATCCAAAAGAAAATCTGTTAAAGATAAGATAAGCAGCCATGGGTACAAGATAGAGATAAGCATTGGTACAAGATTCGTCAAAAAGAGTATGACGACATGGGAAGAAATGATTTATACATCCTTTTACCCAAAAACGTACTTATAAAACAGAAAAACGCTCTTTTGAGGCCCGAAACGACCCCGAAAGGCCAAAAAGTGACACAGCTGGTGAGCCTTGCCCGTTGGGTCGTTTCCGAGTGACCATGCGAATTTCAGCCAAATCCGACACAGAAATTTGTTTTGCCGCAATATAAATTTTGTTGCCGCAAAATGAATTTGTTGCCGAAAAATATATTTCTTGCCGAAGTTCAGCTCGTTGACCGCATCTCTATCGAAAACGCTCCTTCACGGGACCTCTCACAATAGAAAAGTAAAATTCGAAAAGAAAAAAAAAGGGTCGGGTTGAAACCGGTTTTTGGAAACCGGTTTTCCAAACCGGTTCGAAAACCCGGTATACAAACCGGTGGAAGCTTGAAAAACCTAAACCGGTTCCAAACCGCCGGTTTGACCACAAACCGAAACCGGTTTGGTCAAAACCGGTGTTGACCGGTTCGGTTTTCCGGTTTCAAACCGGTGCCGGTTTGAAAAACCGGTTTTTTTGTGCACCTCTAGTCAACATACACTATGGGGCTTTAGCTATACAGGCTTGGTTTTGGCCCAAAATCATTCGGCCCAATGGGTCACTGTTTTTTTTACACAACCTTTAATAGTCCCGAGGTTATCGGTCAATTGCAAAGTTTGTCATTAATAACTAACATTGCAACGGAATGCTAACCCAATGTCTGTTAAATTTTTGAGAAACAATTTACAAAAATTGTCATTGGGGTTATCAGTCATTTGCAAAGTTATTCATTAATGACTAACTTACTATACGAAAATAGTCACTGGGTTATAGTTCCGTTGCAAAGTTACTCCTTTAAAACGACACAGTACCCAAACACCCCGCCATGGAGCGCGGGTTTGCAAACCTAGTTTTAAATACAATAAGCAGATTTTGATAAGAAATGAATGAGTTTATTTCTGTTTACGCTGTGTTTTTTATCATAATTAATTAGTAGTTTCGTCTTAAAATAATTATCATCAGACAAAAAATAAACAGTTTATATTATTTTCTTTTCTTTTATTTTTTATAAAATGACAGTTTTATCATTGTGTAATTATTTAAAGTTTGTAATTTTTAGTATCGTTATGTATGATATTTCTATATTATTTACAACTATATTTAAAATAGGACAATAATTATGAGACAACCTGAAATAAAAAAAAGAAACTATTATTTTAGAACGTAAAAAATAATAGTTCATAAAAGGTTTTTATGAACAAAATAGTACAACTTAACATCTTTTTTCTTCTTGTTATTATATGTATACACTCAAAAATGGCTTTAAACGACGTTGTTTTTACATTGGGTTTTCATGTTTTCATGTGGACTACCTTCCCTGGCCCATACTAACTCTCATGGCCCAAGATAAAAGAGCGGCTGCTCTTAGTTTTTTAATCCGACTTCCATTCTCTCTCTCATTTTCATCTTTTCACTTCTTGATCCTTTCTCACTTTCTTCATACCTTTTGAGATCTGGGTTCTACCGCCCTCAAAAAAACGCCGACCAAAGCAGCTGTTTCTTCTCTCTCGCCGGACACAAGATGAGGATGAAGAAGGGGACACAATCTCATATGTCACAGGTACTAAGCGGAGATCCTCGGATTGCTTTTTTTTGGGCAAAATTAAAGATGAAAGTTGCGAGGTTAGTTTTACTTATATATATTTTGATATTATAGAGCTATATGTCTTTAGTAAATATTGTTTCTGGGGGACTTTGTGTAATGGGTTGCGGATTTTTTCTTTTTGTAAAGGTCAAGGGAATTTTCCGGCGTGCCTGAGTTTATGAAGGACAAGATTTCTGGCGGCGAAGGCTCTGAATGTTGTCAAGGGTGGAAAGGTATGTTGCATATTAGTGCTGCTTATTTTATTATTCGGTTATTGGTTTTTTTTTCTTAATGGGTGTTTGTGAACATGGTTTTGATTGGAGATTAGTTTTTAGTTTTTTTTAATCTTGAATACAATTAGCTGTATAGTGTGAGCGGGGTGTTTATTTAAGCTTATATATTATGCCATAATGGGCTTATGAAACATAAGCACTTAATTGGCTGACCCACTGAATAACCAAACAGAGCCATAAATTCGGACGAACGGTCCTTAAAGAGTTGTTTCGAATGGCTTATTGGATAGTCGCGCATGACTAGCACGTATTAGGGTAAACTAAAACATATTAACTTCGAAAATGACTAGCACACTAATTTGTCTCTATAAATAAGTTTTAAAACGGGTGTTGCACATATAGTAAGCGTTATTAAACTATACGGGAGATATTTTGTCCATACCCAAGATTTTAAATTAACGTCGTCCTACACCAGCTTTTATAACATATTTTGATGATTGGTCTGATATTTTTGTTTCAGGTGTCGATGTATACTGTACTTCGGAGAAGGAAAAAAGACAGCTGGCCTAAACGAGGGCAGAAGCTGGATGGGGTGGTTGAGATTGGTTAGAAACAAGCAACGAAAAGTTAGCAGGTTGCGGCTACACCCGTGTCGTGACCCGGGAGGCGCTGCCCGGTGACCCCTGCCAAGCTGTTGTGGAACATGGTGCGCCACTTTCTTTGTATGAAATTAGAAGATTCTCATTGAATGTAATAGGCGTGTTTCGTTCTCTATAAATATTTAGTCGTGTAATAGACGTGTTTGGTTCTCTATAAATATTTAGTCGTGTATTTGCTCAGGTGATTTTCATTAGGACAAACTTCTCTCATTTTATATGTTTTGCAGAAAGAGGTTGAGCTTCTGCAAATGCAGTTGAGATGTCGTCTGATGAGATACTAAAGGAGGTTGTACAGGTTGCTATGGGCTCCGCTCGAGTATTTTTGCTTTCACTCGGCTTAGTTCAGTTTCATGAAATCATAAAGAAAGACCAATTATTGAAGTTTCTGACATCTAGATCAAATTTATTCTTAATACGGTGACAATGTATTTCTTTTGCCGTTCTATGCTCTTTTGGTTGGTTACAAGTCCAGTAGCACAACAATTGTAATTTAAATCAACACGTAATGATTTATTTTTGTGTGTATCTTATATCTTGCATTTTGAGATTCTTAAATCTGTTACAATAATTAAACGTATTGCTATGCTTATGATGATGCCTCAAAATGCTTTGTTCCAAAGTCCCTCGCAGCAACGCGCGGCATCAAACTCGTTAACGCTTAATGAGGGCTAGAAATATATTGACTCATAAAGAATTCGGGCCCATTTGGGTCAAGCGTGGAATTATATATCCTAGAATGCTACATTTGTTGAAATGGAGCTTGGGTCTTGACCAATCATGAATGTACGTTATTTTCAGTAATCATACACTATACGGAGTGCTGTTTTTTATCATTAGCTTGGCAGACCATATTTAACTAACTCGTTAACCAACTTGAGGACCAATGATGAAGCCATGATTTAACAATAAGGGGAGCTGGATTATTTTTGTCAAACTAACAATGTCATATAGTACTAACTTAAGAGTTAACTACATTTTTGGCCTCTTGGTTTACCAAGTATAATATTTTTAGTCCATTAGTTTAAAAGGCCCCGAATCCACTCCAAAATCGGAAAACCTTTAACAAGTTTGGTCCATATTTTCTTTGGCCATTTGTTTGATCAGTTAAATAACAAAAAATAACTAAAATTCCCCTCTTTCACCATTTATTTTTCTTTTTCTTTTTCTTTATTATTATTATTATTATTAAAGGGAAGCCGAGATACTATCTGGGGCCTCACTCCTTTATTATTAATGTTATTATTTTATTATTATTATTATCATTATTATTTTAATAATAATTATTATATTTTATTATTATAACAAATTTTACATAAAGTTGGATGGGAGTCTAGACACAAGCTGTGCTCCTACTTCTTTCTGAATAAAAAAGCTCACTCCATGAAAGATAAATGCACCACTCTTAACATTATTAGAGTGACTAATAGAAAAAGACTTAATCCGTGAAAGTGTATCCAATGCATCTTTATCAAATTCACCGAACGTAGAGAAAGCAAATGGGATGAACTTGTATCTGTTGTCTATACATTTCGACGCGTACTTCCTTTTTTTCTTTTCCACGGCATTGTGCAAGGCTACCCCAGGGGACCAGGAATTCGCCCCCATACCAGCAAAAGGAGAGAAACATGTCACATCCAAAAATGCGTCTTTACCTTGGAGCCAATTAAGTAGTAACCGGTCTGTGGGCTGTAGATCATTCCCATCCTTTGAGAGGAAACCCATTGGAGCCTCCTTACGCACCATGATCCCAGCTTTGGAATATATATCGACAAGAATATCACGCACCAGATTATGCCTGAACTTCACACCCACCTCACTAGAACAGTGTACCGCATGGTCTCCCCATTGGCCCATCTGATGCACATTGCAACTCGGACATAGGCTAACTTTAGAAACATAGGTATTGCAAGCCTATAACACAACACATAGCGGAATTGATGATGGTTCATCCTCTGTCCCAAGCCGTCGAGAGGGATGGTGAGAAAAAAATCTTGTGTGTAGGGGGCTCGGATACAACTGAGAATAGCCATGATAACATCAAATATTTGATACTTTTTAGTGTCAATTTTCCCCTAAAAATACTTGCAATTGTCTTATAAATACTTGAATTTGATACATTTATGGTTATTTCACTATTTTCAGGTAAAATGCAAGTATGTGACAAGAGACACGAGAAAAGGACGTAAAAATGAAGAAAACACGGATTCTTACAAGACTTTACGGCATAACACCTACGATAGTGTTACGCCATAACCTATTCAAGGTAAGACACGTCACCCAGCAAGATTACAGCGTAACAACACGAGAAGATTACATCGTAACATTATTATTATGGAAGGCTGAGTTATCCTAGTCAGTATTACGACGTAACATGAATAATTAGTTACGCCATAACATAATTTATGCCTACAATATGGAAAGCCTCATCAGCACTTTACGGCGTAACACTCTATAAGGTTACGCCGTAACATATTCAAAATCTATAAATAGAGGCCTCATTCAGCCAATTCATCATCAACCATTCCACCATAGATCTAAGGGGTGATCAAGGCATCCATAGCTCGAAGAATTCCACCAAAAATCCAAGGGAGATCACACTTTAATTACTTTTGTATTTAATCGTTCATAAACGACTCCTGTAAGAATTATGTGTTTTCCATCCATGATTATCTTTATTAATTCTTGCTTTGTTGTTACTATAAGCGGATAAGCACTTCAAGTGCTAGCCTAGTCATGAATTTACTATTGTTATAATTCTTGTTTCCTGTTAGATCATAGTTTTGTTGAATATCCTTTTGACTATCATGTAACCCTGGGTTTTGGTAATATTACGGGTGGTATATATCATGTTTATCCTGTTACTAGATTACCACTTGAACATGAGATTAGCAGGGTACTAGAGTTGGATAATTATTCTAACCCTAGTGTAGGAACTAACCCTGTTACCGCCTCTATCACTTAATATACTTAAAAAGCACATGAACTCTTTCAGAGAGGGTTAATAATCTATATCGGTTATTAGACTAGTTCTTGGGATAGTTAGTATTAATCACTATGACTTGGTTACCCTACCTTCGTAACTTTCGGGGGATTCGAGATTGCAGGAATTATAGGGCAGACTAAAGATATTTATTCAGGTATGTCGACTTTAGAAACCACCAAGGAGACCATGATGTAACATTGCACAGGAAAACATAATTATAATGATATTAATGTAATGGCTAGGCTAGCACGTTTCTCTCCCTGATTACTTATATATCTTTTACACTCCGCATATTTACTTTCTTGTTAATCTCAAAATCAATCCTAAAACTACTTTCAAATCGTGACACTTTCAAATTAAAACTAATTAATACTTAACTCTTGGGACGACCTCGGATTTACCATCTCTACACTACTCGCGACCAGGTTCTCGGCCCTTTAGTGCGTTTGTAAAGGTAAAGCGAGTTTTATAAATCTAAAACTTGAATAAAATATAATTTATAATAAAATATGCATTAAGTTTTTGGCGCCGTTGCCGGGGTGCTAAAATCTATTAGTTGAAATTTGTTTAAAATTTTACATTGCCTCAGGAATGCGTAAAGCAGGACAACCAAAGACGATTGTTGATGAGTAACTAACAAAGGTCAGAGACGACAGCGGACCTGGAATTGTTAGACCTTTGTTTGAAGAAAATATAAAAATTGAATTCTAGGGACAATGCATCGACGAATTAAAAGAAAATATGTTCTTCGGAAGTGAGAACGAAGATCCCCACGAACACATCTCCAATATTACTGACATCGTCGACCTTTTCCACTCTTCAGGAGTATCTAGTGACCAGGTGATGCTAATGGCTTTCCCTTTCACCTTGAAAGGAAGAGCTAGAGAGTGGATGAAACAATTGTCCACTGGATCTATCACGACTTGGGACCTCTTTAAAAATGCTTTTTAAAGCAAATATCGCCCTCCTTCTCAAATTATCAAGCAAATTAATGATATTAGGAACTTTGAGCAAGAAGCTAATAAACCATTGCATCTTGCGTGGGAATGATTCAATGACTTACTTTATAACTGTCCTGAACATAAAATTAATGAACATGAGCAGTTACAAATCTTCTATCAAGGATTTGACACTGAAACCAGACTGAATGTAGATTTCAAGGGACCTATTCCTAGGATGACACTAGCAGCTAAGATTGAAGCCATTATTGAATTATCAAAACATTCACTCTCTTGGTATGAGGAATGAGACTTCAAGAACAAAAACCTAAATGTTGTTTTTAAACAAATTAACAATTTAAAGAAAAACATGAATAATATTACCAAGGAAAATATAAACTTCCTGATGAAGGAAGGATCTCTAAACCAAAAGAAGCCTTAAGCGCCTTCATTAAAGAATCTCGTAGAAAACAAAAGGAAAACGAGAACTTATTTTAGAAGATTAAGAAGAATTACGACATAACCCTTAAGAAACAAGCCTCTTCCATAAAAACTATTGAAGGCCACCTGGGACGAATTGTTGAGATAATACACGGGAGAGAAATTGGGAGCCTTCCGAGCTTTACCGAAACAAATCCGAGAGGATTGGCACACACCATAACCACTAGAAGTGGGCTCAATTATAACTCACCTAAGAATCCTCTCAAAGAAACTAATGACACTCAAAATAGAACCACATAAAAAATATCTACAAAAAAGGAGGGGACACCTGAAAATAAAAATTTCACTACCGAAACTTTTACCCCTCCTATCCCCTTTCCTAGATGACTTAAAAGGAAATGGAGAAGGAACAATTCAAAAAACATTGAAAATGTTCAACAACTCAGTATAAATATTCCATTTATAGAAGCTCTTGAACAAATGCCCAAATATGCTAAATTCATGAAAGATCTTCTTACATAAAGGGGAAGAGGAAACAAAGCATCGAAGATTACATTAAATGAACGATGCTCAGCAGTGGTCTTAAAAAATCCTCTTAAAGAAAAAGATCCCAGAAGTTTTACTATACCATGTGTTATAGGACAAATTGGAATCAATAAAGCATTGGCCGACCTTGGGGCTAGCATTAGCCTTATGCCGCATTTAATTTTCTTAAGATTAAACCTCGGTGAATTAAAACTTACACGTATGTGTATCGAGTTAGCCAATAAATGTCATACCCTATAAATTTCAAGTCATTATTTCAAACTTTTCTGATCATTACTTTTGACTTTTATATGTTACGTTTAAATCTGGCAATTTTTTGGGTAGTTATCCTCCGTAAATCTGAAAAACATCATCGGAAGCGTTTCGGCTTTGGATTTTGATTAGTCTAGATATTATATGCATTATTTTATCTTTTCTAAGTGTTTCAAAGTTTACTATCACTCACGATATTTATTTTTACGATTTAGCGTATTATTTACGTTTTTCGTGTTTTTGATCAAACAGAACCCCTGAAACCCTTCGTCTTTACATATAAACCCTAGTTATCGTATGTCTCGTGTTTGTAAGTCAGAAATTTCATTCATCCCTCCCTCTTCCTACTCCAAATACATGAAACACACACTTAAGCTCTAGCCAATGGGAGAGCACCTTGGAGCCAAATAAAACATTTGCCCCCTATTTTCTTTTCATAACCGTTCGAACCACAAAGACACACAAGAAGTATGTGTGACTTGATCTCACTTGATTCTACACTCACTCAAAAACCCTAATGCCTTCCTATATAAACCTCGCTATACCTCATTTAGGTTTTCCATTCTTTTGGAAGCCTAAAAAATTCTCTCATCTCTCTCCCCCTCTCCTCTTGTCCACGGCAAGAAAACTACCACCACCATCATCCATATTTTGATTTTTATCAAGATTTACCTATTCCAATATCATTTTTATGCATATCTAAGGTATTTCTAAAGAAGGTTTCTGTAACACCCCTAAATTGGGTCGCAGCAGAATTAGGGTCCGGGGCGTGTTACTTCTCAGATCAATAACACAAGATATATATAGAACGACCATTAAAAGTCGTTTAAAACTGATACATTGGATTTAACAAACATTTGTTACAAAAGCCCGAAGCTTAACTTCTTCATTTTCCATATTACAAAGATACCAGTTCATAATACATGATTCCCAAAATATAATGCAACCATATCTTTAAGCATGTCATCCCAAAATACAAAATCACCAATGTATCGCTTTCACCTTGTGCTTACTGACCTCCTGAAAAACATTGCTTTAAAACGTCAACAATAATGTTGATGAATTCATAGGTTTGATAAATCGTATAAAGTTGGACCACAAGATTTCCCAAGTGTATGATAATGCAACAGATGCAAAAATCATATAAATGTAATTACGTTGCTCTAAGCTCATGACACTGAAGCTCGACATAAATATATGGCAATATATAATTGCCCACATCGCTCATATTGATGTTCTAACCCGCAACATCCCTAATCCGACATGGTATACGTTCGTTTGCCTAGTGATAGCTAATCACCCGAACGGGGTTGTCAAACCCAATAGATCTATTCATAACACTCGCGCTCACAGTCCAGTAATTGACAGTTCATGATAATGGGCTCAGATTGGGTTATCGCTACTTAGGCAACACGTAATCATAATATAAAAGTATCCACTTGTGTCCAGTTATAAAACAATGCATGTTTTCCACCCCAAAACTTATAAAACAAAACCATGTAAAATGTGGGGCTATGAACTCACCTTGAGTTACTGATAATCCAAATATCACAGATAGCGCGTCACGTAAATGATCGAATGCAACCTAAATTAACATAGGTCGTATAAGCACTAATCGCTTTGATTAACTAACATCATATACAAGTCTATGTTAGTTACATCATACTATCGTTCGGGCTATCATAATTTAAGAGGTCATGTAGTGACGTATGAGGAGCTAGGACACTTTAAATCGTAAATCCAACAACTCGTCGATACGCCACCCCGAAGAGGCCTCATTATGAAACTCCCTAGTAATATAGTACTTTGATAACCACATATAATTCTATATAGCTTCATCACCGTCTATTTGTAATTTAGAAATCGTTGTTATAGAGTGAAAACGTTTATAATTATCGTTTTAGTAAAACTAGCATAACTTTCCCGTTTTAAACCCGTTTCTCGCGTTTCTTATGTACACGCTTTCGTATTAAGACGAGTGATCAAAATATTACGTTTTTAAATTTTCAACATTCTATGGTGAATAGTGTTTTTACAGTTCATAACAGCTATAAACCTATTTTTGTGTTTTAATTAGCGCAAACTCGTAAATGTAATAACTTATCCATTTTAATCCCGATTTTAGAGATTCATCGAGTATGTCTTTGTTATTGAAAGATATATCATATTTTATAAAGTCGGGTCTGCTGATGAATAGTAACTTTTACTGTTCATAGTTTATAAAATTACTTTTATAAACTCGAATTATCGTAAACGTCATATTTTATTTATTTTGGCTCGTTCTTTGTAATTCTTTCGAGCACGTGTTCTCGTAATTGAAAATTTTCTTTTTATTATGAAGTTACAAATATTATTGTTTCTGCATGACAGAACTTTTATAAAACTAGTTTTATAAAAATATTTTTATACATTTTAAGTATATAAACTTGCGTAATTCATAACTTCTTCGTTTTTAATCGAAAAATTACGTTTCTTATTGTTTTAGAATCCTAAAATTATGTATAATTTGTTAAAAATACCAAACTTTCTGTTTTATATAAGTTTTATAAAAGTTATTTTATAAACCCGTTTAATTAACGTATAACTCGTAATTAGCGTATCTTTTTCGTAATAATCGTTTTTTCGAGTTTCTTACTTTTGGGAATCGTCATGTGGTCGTAGGTATTTTATAAAAATGATAACCCTACTGTTTGGATTTCGAATCCAAACAGCCCCTTTTGTGTCTTTTATATAATTAATTATATACTTGTTTTATACATACTTTTTAACAATTTAAAATACCACAATTTCTTTATAACTCATAATATACTTATGTCATATATATTATATAGTCCAAGATCCATAATTTGTCCATTAGTCCAAGATCACAAGTTCATAACTTCACATAAAATCATAACTTTCCTTAATTAACTTTTAATCACTAGTTTATACTTAAACATTTTCCACTTAAACCAACATGTTAACATACTTAAAACCTCATTATTCCATGATATTATCAATCACATATCATATGAAAAAGTGTTAAAAATCATAATCATAAGCAAGTTATTCATTTAACATGTTTAAAACCCTAAATGGTGATTTAACTATATAGAACATATATACTTATAAAAATGAGAAAAGTAAAGACATAAAGGTTTATAGATAACCTCAAAGTGATGTATGATGATGAGAAATACAATCTAAACCCTTGTTTAGATTTTTAAACCAAGCTTGCACTCTTGAAAACCCTAGTTTTCTTAGAAAACCCTAATCTTGCAAATCTTGCTTCAATACTTGTAAACCTTTAACCAACCCTTGCAAACACCTTAGGTTATCATAGGAATGATGTGTGTAGGTGTGTATGGTCTTGCAAAATCAAAGTATGGATTATTATGGAGGGGGGTTTGATGCCGTGGGTTATTGTGAGCCAAAAGGGAGAGAAAGTTGATTTTTCTTGTAAAGTTTTGAAGTGTATGAGTTACTTCCACTAGCTAAAGACTTATGTACTTCTTTGACTTAGCCAAGACCACTTGGATGAGTCATGAGACAAGATGAGGAAATCTAGGAAGTCCTTATGGTCATGGTATGGGTCTTTGCTTGTGAAAGTCCTTAAACATTATTAGTTGGTGAAGTACATTGCAAGTGGTAGATTTTTGAGATATTTCTTGTATCCACAAGACCAAATCCGGCCATAGATGCATATACATGATATATTTTTGTAACTTTTATGTATTGGGTATAAAAGTGGGTATTTGTTGAAGCGTAGAAAAGTTTTGGTGGTTCCGGGTATGCCTAAACGTATTTTATTGCGAAACGTAATCACTTTATGCAACAAATAAAAATAAAATGAACAAAGTTAATAATTATCCTAAAAATAATTACTTAACTCTTGCTTGATGTAAACATTTAATTGTTTGGAGCCCATTTACAATTGAACGCTAATTTTTTAGCCTCACGATTTAGCTTAACATTTCGATTTAAAACCAACGAGTCAATACAAAAGATTCTTGTAGATTTATCGACGTTGTCAATGACTTGAAAACACGGGGTGTTATAGACTTCCCCCGTTAAACGAGCCTTGTCCTCAAGGCTTACGATGCAACACTTGACGACGGTGCGGTCTTGGTGAAGAGGTGTGGGTATTTCTTCTTGAATTGGTCTTCACGTTCCCACGTGAACTCAGGACCTCTCTTGGAGTTCCATCAAACCTTGACTAATGGGATGCGGCTTTGCTTCAACCGTTTAACTTCACGGTCCATGATCTCAACGGGTTCCTCAACAAACTGAAGCTTGTCATCAAAATGAAGTCCATCCGACGGAATGGCTAACGGTTCGTCGGCATAGCACTTTTTTAGATTGGCTACATGATATGTATTGTGAACCCTGCTTAACTCTTCTGGAAACTCAAGCTTGTAAGCAACCTCTCTAACCTTTTCTAACACTTTGAAAGGTCTAACATACCTGGGGTTTAACTTCCCTTGTTTGCCAAAATGTATGACCCCTTTCCAAGGCGAAACTTTAAGCATAACTTTATCCCCGGCTTAGAATTCCATCGGTTTACGATTCAGATCGGCGTAACTCTTCTGTCTATCATGGGCGACTTGCATCCTTTGCTTGATTTGGACAATTTTCTCAATCGTCTCTTGAATTAGTTCTGGACCGAGGATTTGAGCTTCTCCAACTTCGGTCCAACAAATAGGTGAACGACACTTTCGACCATAAAGTGCTTTAAATGGTGCGGCCTTGATGCTAGCGTGATAGCTATTGTTATATGAGAACTCGAATAATCTCAATTGGTTAACCCATCCCTTTCCAAAATCGATTGCACAAGCACGCAACATATCCTCGAGAGTTTGAATGGTCCTCTTGCTTTGTCCGTCTGTTTGTGGATGGTATGCAATACTCATATCCAAGTTAGTACCTAAAGTATTCTGGAGTGACCTTTAGAAATTGGATGCGAACCTCGGGTCGCGATCACAAATGATTGAAACAGGTATTCCATGCCTCGTGACAACCTCCTTTAGGTATATTCTTGCAAGTTTATCCATAGGATCAGTCTCTCTCATTGGTGTGAAAATTGCAGACTTAGTGAGTCGGTCAACAATCACCCAAATGGTGTCGTAGCCTTGCGACGACTTAGGAAGCTTAGTGACAAAATCCATAGTGATGTTGTCCCACTTCCATTCAGGTATCTTGGGTTGTACTAACAATCCTGATGGCCTTTGATGTTCGGCCTTGACTTTAGCACAGGTCAAACACTTGCTAACATAGGTGGCGATGTTTGCCTTCATTATTGGCCACCCAATTATAGCTTTTTATATCTTGGACATTTTTGTCAGAACCCGGATGAAAGAGTATTCTTAACGTGTGGGATCTGCATAATCACAGTCCTCAAGTCGCCATAACATGGTAACCAACTCCTGCCATTGAAGCATAGAGTTCCATCCGCTCGTGGTTCTAACTTTTCTGTTCTGAATTTCTCTGGATCTTTAGAATTTTCAACCAACATACCTCCAACATCTTCGTTCTTGAGGTTCTCCGGCTTCCGAGCTTCAGTCTGAGCATTCAGAATTTGTTTAGGAAGATCCAAGCCAATAGTCATGACTAGGGCTCGAACCCTTAATGGTTGATCTCTCTCCTTCCTGCTTAGAGCATCAGCAACAACGTTTGCCTTTCCCGGGTGATAACGAATCTCACAATCGTAATCACTGAGCAACTCCAACCAACGACGTTGCCTCATGTTCAACTCTTTCTGATTAAGAATGTGTTGTAGGCTCTTATGATCAGTGAACACCGTGCACTTGGTTCCATACAGATAGTGCCTCCAAATTTTGAGAGCGAACACTACTGCTCCAAGTTCCAAATCATGAGTCGTATAGTTCTTCTCATGAATCTTCAGTTGGCGTGATGCATAAGCAATAACCTTTTCTCTTTGCATTAACACAGCGCCCAAACCCTTCTTTGAAGCATCGCAGTATGCGATAAAATCTTCGCTTCCTTCAGGTAAGGCCAGGATTGGTGCACTGCACAACTTCTGCTTCAACAGTTGAAAAGCTGCTTCTTGTTTATCACCCCAAACAAACTTGACCTTCTTCTGAGTAAGCTTGGTCATTGGTTTGGCGATCTTCGAAAACCCTTCAATGAATCTCCGGTAATACCCAGCAAGACCTAAAAATTGGCGAATCTCTGTTGGTGACTTAGGAGATGCCCAATCTTTAATGGCTTCGATCTTGGCGGGATCCACGTGGATGCCCTTACTATCAATCACGTGACCTAGGAACTGTACTTTAGGAATCCAAAATTCACACTTGGAAAACTTGGCATACAACTCCCTTTTGTAAGGCAATTTAAGATTAGCTTAAGGTGCTCTTCATGTTCTTGCTTTTTCTTTGAATATATCAGAATATCATCAATAAAGACAATCATGAATTTATCCAGATATGGTTTGCACACCCGATTCATAAGGTCCATGAATACAGCAGGTGCGTTCGTCAAACCAAATGGCATAACTTGAAATTCATAGTGGCCGTAACGAGTTCTGAAAGCGGTTTTTGGAATGTCTTCTTCTCGAACCCTCAGTTGGTGATAACCTGACCTTAAGTCGATCTTCGAGTAAACACTCGACCCTTGAAGCTGATCAAATAGATCATCAATTCTTGGAAGTGGATAACGGTTCTTCACCGTTAGTTTATTCAATTCCCGGTAATCAACTGGTTTACATCCCAGAATGATCCGTCTTTCTTCTTGACAAACAAGACCGGAGCTCCCCAGGGTGAGGAACTGGGTCTTATAAAGCCTTTGTCAGATAACTCTTGCAGTTGCTCTGACAACTCTTTCATTTTGGAAGGCGCCAATCGATAAGGTGCCCGTGCTACAGGTGCAGCACCAGGTACCAAATCAATTTGAATTTCTCCACTTGTCGAGCTAGACGGGAAAGACCGGCAAGTCCTCAGGAAATACCATTGGGAAAATCTCGGATAATGGGTTACATTTCCTCGAAGTCGCACATCCACCTGGGGATTGAAACTCTAATCATTCATGGTGATGGGAGTAACCGGGGAAATGAGACATGATTGAAGATCATCTCATGCACCAAAATTTAGAAATATTTGCTAAAAGGATGTCCTATCTTTTTGGCACATGTTACCACGAAGAAGGCGGAAGACAAGTCGAAGGAGAAGCGACTTGAGGATGTACCCATTGTTCGAGATTTTCCCGAAGTATTTCCTGAAGACTTGCCGGGTCTTCCTCCGACTCGACAAGTGGAATTTCAAATCGATTTGATACCTGGTGCTGCACCCGTAGCTCGGGCGCCTTATCGATTGGCACCTTCTGAAATGAAAGAGTTGTCGGAGCAACTAAAAGAACTATCTGACAAAGGCTTTATAAGACCTAGTTCCTCACCCTGGGGAGCTCCGGTCTTGTTTGTCAAGAAGAAAGACGGATCATTCCGGATGTGCATTGATTACCGGGAATTGAATAAACTAACGGTGAAGAACCGTTATCCGCTCCCAAGAATTGATGATTTATTTGATCAGCTTCAAGGGTCGAGTGTCTACTCGAAGATCGACCTAAGGTCAGGTTATCACCAACTGAGGGTTCGAGAAGAAGACATTCCGAAAACTGCCTTCAGAACTCGTTACGGCCATTACGAATTTCAAGTTATGCCGTTTGGTTTGACAAACGCACCTGCCGTATTCATGGACCTTATGAATCGGGTGTGCAAACCATATCTGGATAAATTTGTGATTGTCTTTATTGACGATATTCTGATATATTCAAAGAACAAGCAAGAACACGAAGAGCACCTTAAGCTAATCTTAGAATTGCTTAAGAAAGAGGAGTTGTATGCCAAGTTTTCCAAATGTGAATTTTGGATTCCTAAAGTACAGTTCCTAGGTCACGTGATTGATAGTAAGGGTATTCACGTGGATCCCGCCAAGATCGAATCCATTAAAGATTGGGCATCTCCTAAGTCACCAACGGAGATTCGTCAATTTTTAGGTCTTGCTGGGTATTAGCTGGTATTATCGAAGATTTCATTAAAGGGTTTTTCGAGATCGTAAACCAATGACCAAGCTCAACAGAGAAGGCAAGTTTGAGTGGGTGATAAAAAAGAAGCTGCTTCTTCAACTTGTGAAGCGAAGTTGTGCAGTGCAACCATATGGCCTTACCTGAAGGAAGCCGAGATTTCTATCGCTTAATGCAATGCTTCCAAAGAAGGGTTTGGGCGCTGTGTTAATGCAAAGAGAAAATGTGATTGCTTATGCATCACGCCAACTAAAGATTCATGAGAAGAACTATACGACTCATGATTTGGAACTTGGAGCAGTAGTGTTCGCTCTCAAGATTTGGAGGCACTACCTGTATGGAACCAAGTGCACGATGTTCACTAATCATAAGAGTCTTCAACACATTCTTAATCAGAAAGTAGTGTTTTTTTTTTTTTTTTTTTTTTAAAACTGAGCAACGTCATTGGTTAGAGTTGCTCAGTGATTACGATTAGGAGATTTCTGTTATTCACCGGGAAAGGGCAAAACGTTGTTGTTGATGCTCTAAGCAGGAAGGAGTGAGACTAAACCATAAGAGTTCGAGTTAGTCATGCTTTTGGCTTGGATCTTCCATAAAAAATCTTAAAAGATGCTCCTGACTGAAGCACGAAAACCAGAGAACATCAAGAACGAAGATGTTAGAGGCATGTTGCTTGAAAATGCTAAGGATCCGGAGAAAGTTAGAAAGGAAAAGTTGGAACCGCGTGCGGATGGAACTCTATGCTTCAATGGCAGGAGTTGGTTACCATGTTATGGCGACTTGAGGACTGTAATTATGCACGAGTCCCACAAGTCTCAATCTCTTTCATAAGGGTTCCGTCAAATTGTAACAAGATTTGAATAAGATAAATGGTGGAACTAATATGCAAGCCGACATGCCACCTATGTAGCAAGTGTTTGGCTGTGCAAGGACAAGAATTCCGAAATCATAGGACCATCAGGATGTTGGTATAATCCAGATTTCCTGAATGGAAGTGGGGACAACATCACTATGGTTTTTGGTACATGAAGCTTCATAAGTCGTCGCAAGGCTACGACACTATTTGGGTGATCGTTGACCGACTCACTAAGTCCGCAATCTTTGTACTGATGAGAGAGACAGATCCGATGGATAAACTTACAAGAATGTACCTAAAGGAGGTGGTCACGAGACATGGAATACCTGTCTCAATCATTTGTGATCGCGACCCGAGGTTCGCATCAAATTTCTGGAAGTCACTTCAGTATGCTTTAGGTACTAGTTTGGATATGAGCACTGCGTACCATCCACAAACCGATGGGCAAAGCGAGAGGACTATTCAAACTCTCGAGGATATGCTACGTTGCTGTGCATTCGATTTTGGAAAGGGTTGGGGTTACACATTTTCTCTTAGTCGAGTTCTCCTTATAACATAGCTATAACTGCTAGATCAAGGCCGCACCATTTGAAGCACTTTATGGTGAAAGTGTCTTATCCTGTTTGTAGATCAGAAGTTGGAGAAGCTCAAATCCGCGGTCCAGATCTAATTCAAGGACATTTGAGAAATCATCAAATCAAGACAAAGGTTGCACAGCGCGTGATCGACAGAAGAGTTACGCCGATCTAAAGCGTAAAACCGATGGAATTCCAAGTTGGGGATAAAAGTTATGCTTAAAGTTTCGCCTTGGAAATGGGTCGTAATTTCTTGGAAAAACGGGGGAAGTTAAACCAGGTATGTTGTTACCTTTCAAGGTGTTAGAAAAGGTTGGAGAGGTTGCTTACAAGCTCGAGCTTCTAGAAGAGCTAAGCAGGGTTCACAATACATTTCATGTATCTAACTTGAAAAAAGTGCTATGCCGACAAACCGTTAGCCGTTCCGTTGGGGACATCATTTTGATACAAGCTTCAGCTGTTCGAGGAACCAGTTGAGATCATGGCCATGAAAGTTTAAAACGGTTTGAAGCGAGCCGAATCCCGTAGTCTAAGTTCGATGGAAACTCATGAGAGGTCATGAGTTCACGTGGGAACGTGAAGACCAATTCAAGAAGAAATACCCACACCTCTTCACCAAGACCGCACCGTCGTCAAGTGCTGCATCGTAAGCCTTGAGGACAATGGCTAGTTTACGGGGGAAGTTTATAACACCCGTGTTTTCAAGTCATTAACGACGTTAATAAACTTTCTGTTTATCTTTTAGTGTTGTTCGCGTTTGCTTTATTTTCATGTAATAAGGTAAAAATCGCGTATAGCTAAAAATTAGCGTTCAATGTAAACGGGCATCAAACAATTAAACGTTTACATCAATCAAGTATTAAATAATTATTTTGAGAATAATTACGGTCTTTGTTCATTTTATTTTTATCGGATACGTAAAGTGTATACGTTTCACGATAAATTAAGATTTGCATTCCGGAACCACAAAAATGATTCTAAGCTTCAATAAATACACACGATCTACCCAATACTTAATGTATTATTAAACTTTTCCAAATTTATTATCTTATGTTAATTTGTACACAAGAAAACCAACCAAGACATTAATCATGTACAATGAACACTTTTTTACAAACTTACAAGTTATTACTTACGTTTAATTCACTAGATACTTTGGTAAATAAAAAAGACTTCTAGAAAACCCATTCCCCCTATCCTATGGCACAACACCAACAAAAGAACATAGAGCACACAATTTACACAAGTGGTCTTGTACATACCTCAACTCGCCATTTACCTACGCACTTAAATATGTCTCCATTTGACCATGGTCTTCCTTAAGACCCTCATTGTTCCCAAGACTCACTATTGCATCTTTTTGACCAACTAGCTCCTACATAATACAAGTATACAAGAGTTATAACACATACAACACAAAACAATTGGTGTAAAAGATCAAAACCTCTCCTTTTCTCTCTTTGAAGCCCAAGGTGCGATGGATACATTGGTGGTTTTGATTTGGATGTCTTGCATTAAAGATTTTGTCGCATTTCATTTTGTTATCTGTTATGGGCTAAAAATCTTTGTATTTGATCAAGTGAACAAGTTAAGCTTCGGGCTTATGTAACAATTACTTTGTTAAATCCAATGTATCGTTTTCAAACGACTTTTCGGTCGTTCTATATATATCTTGTGTTGTTGATCTATGAAGTAACACGCCCCGGACCCTTATTCCGCTGCGACCCAATTTGGGGGTGTTACAGATTGGTATCAAGAGCCAAGGTTATAGAGAACCAGGTCAAATGTTTTTGCTGGACTATAACCGTTTTCAAGAGTTGTTTTTATAACAAAGGGATTTACACGGGACATACATATGTGCATACATTCATGCATACACTACTTGTTGCATTAGTTGGTTGGACTAGATGCATTCAATTTTCATAATTGATATACGTGTTTATATTATAGTACGTATATTACTATGAGGGTATAATGTAAATAACAAAATGAGTTTGCATTCCTTTCGCACAACTCTACAAATTATTTAACATATAGGCAAATTATATAAATAAGGGGACTATTTCTTTAAGCAAGGTAGTACGATAAGCTCGTAGGTCCTAACGCGTACATAAACATTAAACTATCGAATAATACCTTACCATCATATTCATTCTATGCCAAAAGAGCATACTCGTATGGGGTGGGGGGGGGGGGGGGGGGGGGGGGGGGGGGGGGGGGGGGGGGGGGGGGGGTACATACCAGCCTTATATAATATATTTATATAAGTTAAGTTTGCTCGTTGCAAGCTGTTATGTTTTCTTAACAACAGTTACCTACACATCTGTTCAATAATTAAAGTTCCGACCATAGGAGATTTCCAGTGAGCTTCTGATGAGGAGCTAGAGGGACCAATGAAGGATTTAAGTATTAACTTACGTTATTGGTTATGATCATGCTACTGTACGATAGGGATTTATTTATGCCATGGTTGCAGTTATCTTATATCAATGCATAACGTGGTCTCACCTTACCTACTAGTTGGGATCACGGAGTGTCATGATTTTCCCCTGAATGAAACTTCATATACATTTTGTTCCCTGTGACTTTCAAGAAACAATGACAACTATTGATCAAGGGATGAGTGTTGAGGAAATTGAGCGGGTTATAGCGAGCGGGATAGCTAATGCTATCGAGGCTTATTGCCATTTATGAGACGAAAATCCTACATGGACCCGTATGTCAATAAGCAAGAACCGAACAACAAGAACTGCAAGGTAGCAGGTAATGCATAACAACAAGAGAAGTAGGAAGGTAACCACAACGGGCAATGTACTATAAAGGGCGGGAATTGCAAGAAGGTTGGCCACATGACCCGGGAGTGTAGGAATCCTACTGCTGCTAGGAATCAACGAACTCACACCTGTTATAAGTGTGGAAGTCTGAGACACTCCAAGAGTAAGTGTCCAATAGTGAAGTTTCAGAAACGTGTGGACAAAAAGATCAGCACTCTTTCCGAACGCCAGGCTGAGAACAAGAGGAAGTTGAATAAAAAACTTCCCAAGATCAATCAGACCAACAATTGCGAAAAGAGGCAAAAATTACTGTCAAGATTATGCTGCAGGGATGGGGAGAAGAAAACATTAAACGGCGGGACAGCGTTGATGTCCATAATGAACTTTCATCATGATGGTCCATGTCCTCCCAAATGCCACAGGTGCAACATAGTGGGCCATCTGGTCCGTAACTGTAGAGAGAACTACAATTGACAAATTATACTTGAACCAATGAGTGGCACGGGGACAAGTCAAAAAGGGATTAATTGATTGAATGTGGGAATCAAGGGCACTACAAGAGGGATTGCCCAGAGCGAAAGAACCAAAGTCATAAAAACTAAATTGGAGGTACTAGAGCACATGGATGTGGATCTGTACTCTTAAGAGAGGAGAATCGTACATAAACCCTAACTTCATTAAGGATGAGATCGAAGCTTAAAAGAGAAAGTTGGCTCGCCTTGCCTAATAAGTCCTAAGTTGGAACTATCTTAAACTTTATTTCCTTAGGAGTTCTCGTTGTATTTCCCTTAAATTTCAGTTGTACGAATGATTTCAAATTACCTATCAAATTATCGTATTATGAGAATTTCATCAATATTAACTTAGGTTCCTTATTTACTCTTACAAACTACTCTGTACGGATTATCATGAAATTATATTTGCTATTTGACGAAAAAAGAGAATTTTGGCATCGTTAGTCCTCAATTATACATGGCTTAATTAACTATGTATAATTCAGAGAATGTACACTGCCTTGCTGTGAGTAGTCTCTCTAAAAACCCCTTAAGGAAATATTTTTCTTCTTTATATCATGTTTTGTGTGGCGTATTCATAGAAACGCGTTTTACTTTTGGAAATTAATTAGTAACCCTATCAACTATACAGAACCTTCACTTGTCTACTATTAAAGTTGGCATCATTTTTACCCAATTCCTAAGCGATAAGCTAGAACAACATCACTAGTCGCCTAAGAAATTTCGATATCAAACTTTGATCGCCATTTTGAGAATTTACTAAATCACCTTTCGAATCAACCTTAATGCTGTAGAACTTGGTAGTTTCAGGATGGCCATAATTTCTGTATGATTGGTTGGTGTAATACAAGCGATCATTGTGTGTATCACTGCAAAAGAGGTTGAAGACAAGTCGGAGAAGAAGCGACTTGAGGACGTACCAATAGTTCAAGACTTTCCTGAAGTATTTCCTGAGGACTTGCCGGGTCTTCCTCCGACTCGACAAGTGGAGTTTCAAATTGATTTGGTACCTGGTGCTGCACCTGTAGCACGGGCACCTTATCGATTGGCGCCTTCCGAGATGAAAGAGTTATCTGAGCAACTGAAAGAACTGTCCGATAAAGGCTTTATAAGACCCAGTTCCTCACCTTGGGGAGCTCCGGTCTTGTTTGTCAAGAAGAAAGACGGATCATTCCGGATGTGCATTGATTACCGGGAATTAAATAAACTAACGGTGAAGAACCGTTATCCACTCCCAAGAATCGATGATCTATTTGACCAACTCCAAGGGTCGAGTGTCTCGACCTAAGGTCAGGTTATCACCAATTAAGGGTTCGAGAAGAAGACATTCCGAAGACTGCCTTCAGAACTCGATATGGACATTACGAATTCCAAGTGATGCCGTTTGGTTTGACCAACGCACCTGCTGTGTTTATGGACCTCATGAACCGAGTATGCAAACCATATCTGGACAAATTCGTAATTGTCTTTATTGATGATATTTTGATCTATTCCAAGAACAAGCAAGAGCATGAAGAGCATCTGAAGATAATATTGGAGTTGTTGAAGAAAGAGGAGTTGTATGCTAAGTTTTCCAAATGTGAGTTTTGGATTCCCAAAGTACAATTCCTCGGTCATGTGATCGATAGTGAAGGAATTCATGTGGATCCAGCCAAGATTGAATCCATTAAGGATTGGGCCTCTCCTAAGTCACCAACGGAGATTCGTCAATTCTTAGGTCTTGCTGGATATTACCGAAGATTCATTGAAGGGTTTTCAAAGATCGCCAAACCAATGACCAAGCTTACTCAAAAGAAGGTTAAGTTTGAATGGGGCGATAAACAAGAAGCAGCTTTTCAGCTGTTGAAGCAAAAGTTGTGCAGTGCACCAATCCTTGCATTACCTGAAGGAAGCGAAGATTTCATCGCATACTGCGACGCTTCAAAGAAAGGTTTGGGTGCTGTGTTGATGCAAAGAGAAAAGGTGATTTCTTATGCATCACGCCAGTTGAAAATCCATGAGAAAAACTATACCACGCATGATTTGGAACTTGGAGCTGTGGTGTTCGCTCTCAAGATCTGGAGACATTATTTATATGGAACTAAGTGTACGGTGTTCACCGATCACAAGAGTTTGCAACACATTTTGTTGAATCCAAGAGAAAAGGTGATTTCTTATGCATCACGCCAGTTTAGAAATTCATGAGAAGACTAGACGACTCATGAAATAATAACTTGTGCTTGTGAACGCTGCACAAGATCTGGAGACATTATGTATATGGGGAACTAAGTTGTACGTGTTTTCTCCGATCACAAGAGTTGCAACACATTTTAGATCAAAAAGAGTTGAAACATGAGGCAAAACGTCGATGGTTAGAGTGAGCTAAGTGATTACATTGCGATAATTCGTTATCACCCCGGGGAAACAAATTGTCTTTGCTGATTCTCTTGAAGCAGGAAAGAACCGAGAACCACCGTAAAAAGTGTTGAGTCCTATCATGACAATAGCTTAAGCTCTTCCAAACAGATTTGAATGCTCAGTACGAATCGCGAAAACCAGAGAACATAAGAGTGAGACATTGTGGGAAAGTTGATTGAAAACGTCTAAATTCCCAAAGCAATAGAGAACAAAAGTTGACCAACCGCGTACGAATGGAACCCTATGCCTCAATGGCAGGAGCTGGTTGCCTTGTTATGGCGATTTGCGGGCTGTAATCATGCACGAATCCCACAAATCAAAATACTCTATTCATCCGGGTTTCGACAAAATGTACCAAGACATAAAGAAGCTATATTGTGCCCAACATGAAAGCCACAATAGCCCACTTATTTACAAGTTTTGACCTATGCTAAAGTCAAGGGCGATATCAAAGGCCATCCAGATTGTTGGGTTACAGGACCCAAGATACCACGAATGGAAGTGGAACCACCATCAACTATGGATTTTGTCACGAAGCATCCTAGAGACGTCTCAAGGCTATTACACAAAATAGAGTTGTATTGATAACACCGACTCACTAGTCTGCGATCTCACACAATGAGAGAGACCGATCCTTTGGATAAACCTTGCAAAAGAATGTACCTGAAGGAGGTGGCACGAGACATGAATACCTGTCTCAAACATTGCGATTCGTGACCCGAGACTACGCATCTAATTTCTGGAGTCACTTCAGAACGCTTTTGGTACAATTATGGATATGATACTCTGCGTACCATCCAACAAACTAGACGGGCAACAGCGAAGGACCATTCAACTCTCGAAGGATATTTGCGTGCATGTGCAATCGACTTTGGAAGGGTTGGTTAACCATTTTGCATTGGTTCGAGTTTTCATAGCAACAATAGCTAACAAGCTATTAACAAGGCCACACCATTTAAGCACTTTATGGTCCGAAATGTCGTTCAACACTGTTTTTGTTGGACTGAAGATGGAGAAGCTCAATACACGGTCCCAGAATCTGATTTCAAGAAACCACTGAGAAAATCATCCAGATCAAACAAAGGATGAAAGGCCACGCCGAGAATCGACAGAAGATTTACGCTTGACTTGAAGCTTAAACCATTGGAAATTCCAAGTCGGGGATAAAGTAAATCTTAAAGTCTCCATCGCCTTGGAAAGGGTCCGTAACATTTTGGCAAACGGGAAGTTAAACCCTAGTATGGCTTGGACCTTTTTAAAGTGATATAAAAGTTGGAGAAGTTGCTTACAAGCTTGAACTTCTAGAAGAATTAAGCAGAGACCATAATACTTTCATGTATCTAATCGTGAAAAAAGTGTTCATGCCGACGAACATTAGCTGTATTTTTCCGTTGGATGGACTTCATCCCTCGATGCAAGCTCATTTTGTTAAGGAACAAACCGGTAGAAATAGTAGGAACGCCTAGAAGTTAAACGGTTGAAGCAAAGTCGTATTTCATTAGCTAAAGTTAATTTGAAACTCAAGAGAGACCTGAGTTCACGTGGGAGCGTGAAGACCATTCAAAGAAGAAATATCTCACAACACCTCTTCACCGAGAACCACACCGTCGGTCAAGTGCAGCATGTGAGCCTTGAGACAAGGCCTCGTTAACGGGGAAGTCTAAAACACCGCTGTGTTTTCAAACTTTGGCGACGGTCGATAATATCAATTTATTTTTAGTGGTGTAACGCGTTTGCTTGTAATATCATGAATTAAGTATTATATCGGTGAGCCAAAAATTAGCGTTCAATGTAAATCGGTCATCAGACAATTAAATGTTTACATCAAGCAAGGTAGTTAAATAATTAATTTGAGAATAAATATTAACTTTGTTCAATATTATTTTATTCGGCTACGAAATGGTATACGATTTCGAATAAATTGCGTTTAGGCACTCCCGGAACCACAAAAACTTTCCTACGCTTCAACAAATACCCACTTTTATACCCAAAACATAAAAGTTACAAAAATATATCATGTATAACTTGTGTTCCACCGAAAATCATCACTCATATACAAATATGTACATGAAAAATAAGATAAGGCTTCAAGTTGGTCAATTTCATGCCATGCTTCATTATGGCAACACCATACCTAGCATGCTTTGACTACTAACCATAACCATGACCATCCTTTGAACCATAACCTTGTCTCTTAGAATACTTGCAAGACTTTAGACCCTTGAAGTATTATATTACATACAAGTAAACTAGCTAAGTCTTACATACAATAACCACTTAGTAAAAATTTTCACAGATATATTCTCTGCCCCCATCTACTATAAGCTACGGCATTGGCAAGCACTCTACCAAACCCATATCAATTTTTATACAACCCATACACACCTATACACATCTATTCTAAGGTAACTAAGGAGGATCCAAGCATTGGCTAACCATTTTCAAGTATTAATCAAGAAAAGAAAGGCTAGGGTTTTATTAAGTCACGCTTTGGTATTCGTAGTCTAAAAACGGGTTTAGCATTAGTTTCCTCAGCATCATCATACCTCCATAAGGTCTATCGTTGAACTCTTATGTTCTTGCAATTTTCATTTATATGCATATGTTAATTCTTTATAGCCATAAATCACAATTTAGGATTAATAACATTTACAAAAAATTTATAGTTTTATTTTCATCATAATGTATCACTTTATATAATCTTATGATATTAATGAATCATGGTTAAAGTGGGTCACTCAAGTTATTTACACTCTTGGTTAGGTTTAAATATGAATTTAGGATAAAACTAGTAATTTAGAGATTTCAAAGTAAAGTTAATGATATTAAGTAGTATCATGATTTTTTACCTTGGTAACTTGGACACATGAGGAAAACTATGACAAAGGACATTTAATATAAGTATGATTTTATAATATATATGATATATAGACTTGTGGTAAATACAAAAGTAAAAAAGTATAAGAAAAAAGTTAAAAATGGGTTCAACAAGCTTAAGCAAACATTCTGATCAACAAAAATTTCGAATTTTTTAACATACCTAGTTTTATATTTTTATAAGATAATACAATTCACAACGATTCCGGAAAAAGTAAGAAACTTGATTAAAGCGGAATTAATAACGAAAAAGTTAAGTTTAAAAACGATAAACGTTAATAAACGAAGTCGTAAATAAATTTTATAAAAAACAATTTTAAAAAATTTTTAAAAACAGAAAGTATAGATCTTTTTAACAAATAAATAACATAATTTTAGGATTCCAAATGATAATATTCGTTAATGATTTCAATTAAATAACGCACCGAGTTAATGAATTTCGCGGTTTACGACAATTAATACTTTTATAAAACTATTTTTTATAAAAAGTTACTATAAATGACAGAAAGTATATTTTGTAACCTCATAAAAATATAAACATTCAAATACGAGAACGATCCTCGACAGAAACGATAAAAACGGAGACTATAACGAATAAAATACGACATTTATTTTACGGTATTACGACGACGAATACGATTTTATAAAACCCACGTCGATGTGAACAGTAAAAGTTACTGTTCACCAGAAGTCCGAAATTCAAAAATTCAATTTATGATAACCTCGTCTTGATACGAAAAATGACATTAAAAACGCAAAGAAATGCAGGGCATAAACTCGCGAAAGTTAACCCATTTTACTTAACGGAAATATAAACGTTTAACTTAATAACACAATTTTATCCAAAACCATAATTGGTGATAAGAGCTAAATCGAATAATTAATGTGGTTATCAAAGTACTATATTACTAGGGAGTTTCATAAGAGCCTCTTCGGATGGCGTTTCGACGAGTTGATTGGATTTACGATTTAAAGTGTCCTAATCCTTCGAACGCATGTCATGACCTCTTAATTATGATATGAGCCCTAACGATAGTAACAGAAACGACTATAAAATATTATATTCAAGTACTCTCGGTACTTATTATACGACCTATGATAATTTAGGTTCATTCGATCATTTACGAGACGCATTAATCTGCGATATTAGGATTATCTGAACTCAAGGTTGAGTTCATAGCCCCACACTACACTTATAACAAGTTTTACAGATTAACTATTATTGGAGTGGAACAATGCTATGTTTTACAATGACGCAAGTTATTGATTACATGTTTCCTAAGTACCAGATAACCCATATAAGCCCAATTATCATGAAACAGTCAATTGCATAGAAAGTAGTTGGGAATTACATTATGTGAGCGCGAGTGTTATTTCATAGATCTATCCGGAAACGAGCCCGTCCCCTTACGGTGTGACTAAGCTAACACCAAGAACGAACGTTATACATGTCGAATATGGATGTTATTCGTTAAAACATCATTGCGGCAAAAATTGCAATTATATAGTTTAAATTGCAATAAAGATCGTCGACTTCATTCATGATGCTTAGTTAAATGTAATCTCGTTTTTGTGAATCTGCATGTGTTGCCATTATTCAACTAAAAATTCTTGTCGTCCTACACATTATGATTTTATCATACCTATGAATTCACCAACATATTGTTGACGTTTTAAGTAATGTATTCCGGAGAACAATAGGCATGGGATGCCAAGGATGCATTTGGTTATATTTTGATTACAACGCTTAAAAGATTTAGGTGCATCATTATTGGGAAAATGTATTGTCAACTTTTGTAATATTCGAAAATGAACAAGTAAAGCTATATGCTTTTGTATTAAATCTTTCAATTAAATCCAATGTATCATTTTAAACGACTTTTTGTGTCGTTCATATATATCTTGTGCTATTGATCATGAAGTAACACGCCCCGGACCCTTATTCCGCTGCGACCCAATTTGGGGGTGTTACAAATCACCCAAATGGTGTCGTAGCCTTGCGACATCTTAGGGAGCTTTGTGACAAAATCCATAGTGATGTTGTCCCACTTCCATTCAGGTATCTTGGGTTGTACTAACAATCTTGATGGCCTTTGATGTTCGGCCTTGACTTTAGCACAGGTCAAACACCTGCTAACATAGGTGGCGATGTCGGCTTTCATATTGGGCCACCAATATAGCTTCTTCATATCTTGGTACATCTTGTCAGAACCCAGATGTATAGAGTATTTTGATTTGTGAGACTCGTGCATGATCATAGTCCGCAAATCGCCATAACTGGGTAGCCAACTCCTGCCATTGATGCATAGAGTTCCATCTGCACGGGGTTCCAACTTTTCTATCCTAATCGCCTCTATATTTTTAGCGTTTTCAACCAACCTTCCTCCAACATCTTCGTTCTTGATGTTTTCTGATTTTCATGCTTCAGTCTGAGCATTTAAGATTTGTTTAGGAAGATCCAAGCCAATAGTCATGACTAAGGCTCGAACTCTTAATGGTTGATCTCTCTCCTTCCTGCTTAGAGCATCAGCAACAACATTTGCCTTTCCTGGGTGATAATGAATCTCACAATTGTAATCACTGAGCAACTCTAACCAATGTCGTTACCTCATGTTCAACTCTTTCTGATTAAGAATGTCTTGTAGACTCTTATGATCAGTAAACACCATGCACTTGGTTCCATACAGGTAGTGCCTCCAAATCTTAAGAGCAAACACTACCGCTCTAAGCTTTAAGTCATGAGTCATATAATTCTTCTCATGAATCTTCAGTTGGTGTGATTCATAAGCAATCACCTTTTCTCTTTGCATTAACACAATGCCCAAACCCTTCATTAAAGCATCGTAAGGTATCGATAAAATCTTCGCTTCCTTCAGGTAAGGCCAGGATTAGTGCACTGCACAACTTCTTTCATCAATAGTTTAAAAAGCAGCTTCATGTTTATTACACACCTACTCCAAACTTGACCTTCTTCTGAGTAAAGCTCATGTCCTTGGGTTGGACGATCTTCGAAAACCCTTCAATGAATCTCGGTAATACCAGCAAGACCTAAAAATTGACGAATCTCCTTGGTGTCTTTACGAGATGGTCCAATTTTTTAATGATTTGATCTTGGCGGGACCCATGAATGCCCTTACTAACAATTACGTGAACCTAGAACTGTACTTTAGGAAATCCAAAATTCCACACATGGAAATTTGGCATACAACTCCTTTTCTTAAGCAATTCTAGAGATTTCTTAAGGTGCTCTTCGTGTTCTTGCTTATTCTTTGAATATATTAGAATATCATCAATAAAGACAATTACAAATTTATCCAAATATGGTTTGCACACCTGATTCATAAGGTCCATGAATATGGCAAGTGCGTTTTTCAAACCAAACGGCATAACTTGAAATTCATAATGGCCATAACGGGTTCTGAAAGCGGTTTTTGGAATGTCTTCTTCTTCGAAACCCGCAGTTGATGATAACCTGACTTTATGGTTCGAGTCTTGAGTAGACCACACGAGCCCAGAAGTTGATCAAAATTAAATTCTCCAATTCTTAGGAGCGGATAACGTTCTCACCGTAAGCCTTGTCCAATTTCCTGATAATGCGGTAATCAATACACATCCGGAATGATCCGTCTTTCTTCTTGACAAACAAGACCGGAGCTCCCCAAGGTGAGGAACTAGGTCTTATAAAGACTTTGTCAGATAGTTCTTTTAGTTGCTCTAACAACTCTCTCATTTCAGAATGTGCCAATCGATAAGGCGCCCGAGCTACGGGTGCAGCACCAGGTATCAAGTCGATTTGAAATTCCACTTGTCTAGTCGAAGGAAGACCCGGCAAGTCCTCAGGATAGACTTTAGGAAAATTTTGAACTATTGGTACATCCTCAAGTCGTTTCTTCTCCGACTTGTCTTCAACCTCATTTGTAGTAACATGTGCTAAAAAGACTGGACATCCTTTTAGCATGTATTCTTGTGTTTTGGATTATGAGATAATGTGTAGACGAGCCTCATGTCCCTGGTTGCTTCCGTCACCATGAACAATTAATGTTTCATTTCCCCAGGGGATACGAACGATCTTCTCGGCACACACAATGATTGCTTGGTACTTTGCCAACCAATCCATACCAATTATAGCATCGAAACTACCAAGTTCTACGGGCATAAAATTTATATTGAATGGGTGGTTCAGGAGATTTAATGTGCAACCCCTAAGGATAGTGTTTAACCCAATTATCCTCCCGTCAGCTAGTTTGACATCATAATAGTGATCTAAGGTAGATGGCGTGATATCCATTTGGGAACTAAATGCAGTAGACACAAAACTCCTATCGGCACCAGTATCAAATAATATAGAAGCATAGCGGTTGTTGAGAAGGAACGTACCCGTCACGACGTTGGAGTCTGGGTTTGTCCCTGCATGTCCCACCGCATACACTTTGGCTGGAGCCCTGTCATTACCAACTTGATTTCCACGGTTTTTGTTGTTCTTCAGCTTTGGGCATTCCCTCTTGAAGTGTCCTTGAACTCCACACTCGAAGCAAGTAGGTTTCTGGCCTGACCCAGTGCCCCTCTGATTGTTAGCATTGTTGGCATTTCCCGCACTCCTACAGTCACGGGCAAAATGGCCAAATTTGTTGCATTTGTGGCATTTTGGAGCACACGGACCGTCGTGGTGATAGTTGCATTTAGCGCATAGGGGTTTAGATCCCCCGTATGGCTTCTTTTCACCAGTCCCTGCAGTATAAGCCCTGCCAGTGTTCTGCCTCTTGTTCTGTTGTTGTTGGTTTTGATTGTTTCGGGAAGTGTTTTCAAACTTCCTTTTGTTCTCAGCCTGTCTTTCAGCAATGGTGCTGACTTTCTTATCCATTAGTTCAGTGGCCATTTCAACAGCCTCTTGCATGGTTTTCGGCTTTGATGCTACAATATTTCCATGGATCATGTCGGGCAATCCGCCGACGTACCTTTCAATCTTGTCAGACTCCTCAGGAAACATCCTAACACACAGCAGTGCTAGTTCCTGGAAACGTTGGTTGTACCCTATCACATCAGTACCCTTCACTTTCAAATTCCACAATTCAGCCTCGAGCTTTTTCATCTCGTTCCTTGGACAGTACTTGTCAGTCATTTTCTTTCTCAGATCGGCCCATGTCATTGCATATGCAACACCATGTTAGAGCACCTGCTAGAAGAGTACAAGTGGAAAACTTAATCTGATTTTCCACAGAGCAGTTGCTTATGCGGAAAACAGTCTCCATCCTTTCGAACCATTGAATTAATTCAACAACTCCCTCAGTGCCTTTGAAATATAGAGGTTTGCACTTCATAAAGTCTTGGTAAGTGCATTCTCGAACAATGCGTTCAGTCCTTCTGCCACCCGTTCCCGAAGTGTGGTTGTCATCGCCATTCCTGTTTGCATCTCGTGCTGCCAAAGCGGCAGTGACACCTTGGTCAATCATTGCCTGAAGTTGGGCATTAGTGACCGATGTGGTGGTGGTTGCTGTTGGGGCTGGGGTTGTTGTGACCGGTGTTGACCTTGTGGCTTGTTTTGGTGCCATTTTCTTCAATCACAAGAAAATACAATACCCGTTAGATTTCATAAAATCATAACCATGACATGACATATACATGATAAATAAAGTGAGATCACATCACACAGTGAAATATACAACTGAATTGTAATCAACAATGATATAACCAAATCGACATTCATTCATAAACAAATTCGATTACAGACGTGACATAATACAACCATTCCATATATAAATTGGAAAACATAAATCAATGGTTCTGATACAAAATGATTAGATTACAAAATAAACATAACAACCTAAAGCCTTACTAGCCGGGATTGAACCCGTAATACTTAGTAGGCTATATACAAAATGACTAGCCATAACATGATCTAATCTATGAACTGCTACCAGCCTCCTCTGGCAGCTCTGGCTGTGCAGGACCTCTAGCGGGTCCCTGCTGTCCCTGTAGTGTGGTAACCTGTCCCTGTAGTGCTGTCACCTGTCCCTGTAGTATGGTCACCTGTCCCTGTAATGACTGCATCGCTGTCAATGTCTGTATAAGCTGTTGCTATTGGGTACTATCAGATGTCCTCAACTCTCTCATCTCTGCAGATCTCCTATGGTCTGCCTTCAGCATCTCTGAAGTCACAGCCTGTCTCCTGCGATCAGCAGCATGCAACTCTCTAATCTCTAACATCTGACCTAGTACGGTAGTGCGCAGTGACATAACCTCTCCGCGGGTAAGATCACTCGCATCCATCGATCGCCTCCAAGCCTCTCGGGACAATCTAGCCTCTGTCTCCATCAGATGACGTGTATATGCATGTGCTCGTCTGTCTCTAAACAACATATTGAGCCGACCAGCCAATAGCTGTCTCTGACTCTGCTCATCGTCTAACCTCGTATAAATCTCATCCGTGTCTTGCCTAACCCTAGTCTCAAATGCTGTCATATGTCGACCCAACTCCGTGTCAGTACTAACTGGTGCCCCCTGCAGGGTTTCAACTATTTCATCCCATGATTCGATGATCCCATATCTAACCTCTCTCTGCGGATCACGCCTGATCTCTCTATCCATAGTAGCTACAAAGCCATAGTCTGCCCTAAGACCTCTAGCCGGTCTAGCAGCAGCAGTAGATGAGCTCTCTTATACCTCGTATCTAGGACCAAGAGTGATACCTAACCTCTTCCGAGGTGGTAAGGTAACCTCGAGTCTGTCCTCCCTACGACTAGCAGAGGGTAGTAGAAATGGTGGTGATGAAGTAGGAACTGATATAGGCAAGGGTGGTGGTATCCCTGATGATGGTGCATCTGATCTGGTAGGGGAGAGTATGAAGGGTGGTGGTAAGGGTAGAGAATGGGAAGTAGATGCGGCCTTAGCTCTCAGCCGGATCATAGTAGCTCGATAGCCCAATGAACAAATAGGGATAGGAGGTGGTGCTAGAGATAACACATGCGAGGGTGGTGATAGTGGTAGTGATGGAGATGGTATCGGGGGTAGTGGTGGAGAAGGTATCTGGGGAAGTGGTGAAGACCATGGGGAGAGTAGTGATGATGGTGGAGTAGATATAGCGAGAAGTCTGGTAACCTCGGCATCAGAACATACTGGTGTAGGTACTGGAGCTGGAATAGAAATCCTAGCTGTCACACGATATGCAGGGTGTGGTGGTGGTGTGGCCGCAGACTCATTAGTCTCGAACGGCTCTGTCTCCTCCGCATATGAGGCCTGATCTGTAGTTGGTAAAGCAACAACTACAGAGTCGGCAGGAGCTGGGTGCTCCTCATCCTCCTCATCCTCATCAGCCTCTATGTCAACATCATCATCCTCCTCCTCTTACGATGGCTCATCCTCATTATCTCCGTCATCTCCTCCATCAGCAGGATAGTCAACAGGATCCTCCTCGGGGTCCTCATCGTCATCCTCCTCCGGGTCCGCCTCAGGATCGGACTCCGGGACATAGTCAGGTGACTGAGCAGTGGGTGAGGCATCCTCAGCATATGGCTGATCCTCAGCAACAATCTCATCATCAGCATGCTCTGGGCCTGGAACATAATCTGGCGAAGGTGGTGCCTGCTCTGGCTCCTCAGGGCCAGGCACGTAATCTGGAGAGGGTGGGGCCTGAAGAGCGGCCTCCACGTATGGGTCCTCTGGCATCCAAGGCAGCTCAAGGTACTCGTGATCATCGGCTCTCGGTGATCCTATGTCTGATAAACCCTCAAATGGGCTGGAAACCTCCGTGTATGTAACCCTCGATTCATCCAAATCTGACATGACTGAATCTGAAAATTCAAAATAGCTTATATTAGTATTTAATATAAGACACTTATAGTAATATACATTTATATCATAACATGTATATCAATTATGAATGCATCTAGTCCAACCAACTAATGCAACAAGTAGTGTATGCATGAATGTATGCACATATGTATGTCCCGTGTAAAACCCCTTTGTATGAATTCGATGTTTGAAAACGGTTATAGTCCAGCAAAAACATTTGACCTGGTTCTCTATAACCTTGGCTCTTGATACCAATCTGTAACACCCCCAAATTGGGTCGCAGCGGAATAAGGGTCCGGGGCGTGTTACTTCTTAGATCAATAACACAAGATATATATAGAACGACCAAAAAGTCGTTTTAAAACTGATACATTGGATTTAACAGATGTTTGATACAAATAGCCCGAAGCTTTAACTTGTTCATTGTTATTATTACAAAGATACTGATTCACAACACATGAGTTTCCCAAAACATAATGCAACCATATCTTTAGCATGACATCCCAAAACAAAATCACCAATGTATCCTTGGCACCTTATGCTTACTGATCTCCTGAAAAACATTGCTTTAAAACGTCAACAATAATGTTGGTGAATTCATAGGTTTGATAAATCATATATTGTAGGACCATAAGATTTCCCAAGTGTATGATAATGCAACAGATGTAGACATCATATAAATGTAATTACGTTACCCTAAGCTCATGACACTAAAGCTCGACATAGATTGTTGGGAATTCTTATTTGATGATTACAAAATCTTATATGCAACAATGAAGAAAGAAGAAACAACAAGGACTTAAGATGTAATATTAGGTTAGCTTAATATGTAAGCTAGGTTTTTATTGTAAACCCTAGCCTCTCTAGTTTATAAAGAGAGGCAGGGCGTCTGGTTTAGGTATCAATCCAGAAAGGTGTGTGTATCCTGTGTGGTTCAATGAGAGTCTAGACACACACACAAAATGTGTGTAGACATATAGTTAGATAGTTAATAGATAGTTATAGACGTCTATGTATTAGCCTCAAGAATCATTTGATTCCTGTTATTGTTGAGTAACCGTTCTATGATTTGATCACATAGAATTGGGGCTGTGTTGAATAAAAGAAAACCTTGTTTGTTAACATTGATGTTCTTATTCTTATTCCGCTGCGTATATTCAATGTTTTCGTTATCCTAGATGTGCTTAGATCAGGGATTCACAATTGGTATCAGAGCGGGTTGCTCTTGATATCTAGGATGTTACAAGGTGTATTTGAAGTCGACTTTATGATGTGAAGAAGTCGAAGTTTTCTGTTTGGTCTATGATCGATTTATGGTGTTTTTAGGGTTTTTGCGACACTTTTAATGGGTTGTCTTTTAAAAAAAATGATCGTGTTTGTTTTTGGGAATGAAGCAGAGATAATTAAAACCCTAATTCTGCTCGTTACATATATGGCTGCCATAGTAACAGTTTAGTGACTGAAAAAGTGTCACTAAAAGGGCGTCGTCTGGAGCAGTGTTAAAAAGGAGCAGGTATCGAATTGAAGGTTCAAGGTTTATAACAGCAGGTATTTGAATCTGAGTTCCTTTATTCGTTCATAAAACATGTTCATATTTGGTGATCGTGGTCATTAGCAGCAGGCGTATTTATTATAACACCTCGTAACTTAGGTCATTGTACGACATTATGTAATGCACAACTTATTTTTAGGGTTTTACGCGTTTG